>JAUELO010000230.1:2112954-2131149 GCA_032357855.1 Amphibolips quercusostensackenii | reverse complement strand
CGGATGTGAGTCCCGGCGCAGTGCAAGAGGTTGCGTCCAATTCCGGGTCACCACTCAGTCTCTCGCAATAAGATTCTTATCATCCCCCCTCCTCTTACCCTGATTTTTTTGGCCCACTTTTTATTTTTATAGCCTCTGATGATAAGGTCGAGTTCTTGCCAAAAAATGCTGAAAGTGTCATCACCAGGGAGCATAGCCCTGCGCGGGTTTTGGCCCCGTTCATTGAAGGGATGCAGTGTCCTAGATTCGGTCGAACCTGCTCCACCAGTCGTTCAACCCTCGGCCTAGATCCGCGAATGACGTCATTCAGTCTTCCACACGCAAGCGGTTGCCTCTGCCTGTGTGCCCCGAACTCACACGGATTTGAAATCAGGGTAGTGTGCCTCTGAGAGCTAGGGACCAATCACAGCTCTCAAGGGAAACGAGCTTCTCAATGGTGTAGTCAGGTTTCTTTTTAGGGGCAATACATAATAGGGGTCAATCTAAATATTGTGGAAATATTTCTTCTCAGGAGGCCTCCATCATTTAGGGTCGAACCCGACCCTCGGGCTTTCGGAATGGATTTTAGGTGACCCTTGGTTAAGAAAATCAAGTGCGTTTTAGGCCTTTCTGGAGGATTTGTGATCGAGATGGATCTTTTCTATTTTTGCGAATTTTCTTATTAGCAGTTTCTTTTTATGTACATATAATAATTTTCGGATTCATTCATTCACTTTGTCCACATTAAAGCTCATATGTTTTCGCTCTTTTATCGCTTGCGTAATTAAATTAACTTTTTATGTTATTTTACTTGTTCTGTGTGTTTGTGAATTGAGAAATTATACTATAGAAGCATTCATGAAAATTTTTTTTCACCTGTGTCGGGATTCGAACCCGCAGCTTCCAATTGCCAGTGCAATTCAATTTAATTTTTTAATTTTCAATCGTCAATCTTCAATCTTTAATCTTAAATCATAAGTCTTCAATCTACAATCTACAATCTACAATCTACAATCTTCAGTCTTCAATCTTTAATCTTCAATCTTCAAACTTCAATCTTCAATCTTCAGTGTTCAATCTTCAATCTAATTCCTAAAACTTCAATCTTCAATCTTCAATGTAATTCTTCAAACTTCTTCTTTGAAGTCAGCAATCTTCAGTCTTTGAACTTCAATCTTCAATTTTTTAGTCTTAAATCCTTAATCTTTATTCTTGAATTTTGAATCGTGAATCTTGAATCGTGAATCTTGAACCCTTGAATCTTGAATCTTCCGTCTTCTGTCTTCAGTGTAAAGTCTTAAATCTTCAATAATCAGTCTTTAATTGTCAATTTATAATCTTAAATCTTCTATCTTTTATCTTTAATCTGCAAACTTCTTCTTTTAAATCTGAAATCTTTGAACTACAATCTTCAATCTTCAATCTTCAATCTTCAATCTTCAATCTTCAATCTTCAATCTTCAATCTTCAATCTTTAATCTTCAATCTTCAATCTTCAATCTTCAATCTAATTCTTCAAACTTCTTCTTTAAAGTCAGCAATCTTCAGTCTTTAATCTTCAATCTTCAGTCTTTGATCTTCAATCTTGAATCATCACTCTTCACTTTTCACTCTTTATTCTTCACTCTTCACTCTTTAATATTCAATCTTCACTCTTTAATCTTCAGTTTTTAAACTTCAATCTTCAATCTTTAATCTTCAATCTTCAATCTTTAATACGAGATTCAATGCCTCTAAAATATAAATTTTTAAAATTGTAAACTTTCAATCCGTTAATCGCAAAATGGAAGATTTCTAATTGTAAAGAAGATTTACAATCTTCTAAATTGTAGAACTTCGCATTGTAAATCTTTAAAAGTGAAGACTTTTTAATTTTCGAAATTTACAATGAAAAGTTATGTGAGTCTTAAGTTTTGATATTAACAATTCTATAATTTTAATGCTTTAAGTTATAAATTTTTTAATTTTTGAAAATTTAGAATTGAAATCTTGACTTTTTATTTCTAAAATCATCCAAATTCATGAATTTATCTTAACACATCCTACAGATTATAGAGTTTTTAATTGTAAATCTTCAAATTTGGAGAATTTGAAATTGCGAAATGTGTGAATTGAAGAATTTTTTATTTTACATTTTCAAAATTTAATTATTCGAAAAAATGTTGTAAATTATATACCTTTAAAATATAAATCTTGAAAATGGAATAATTTTTTATTCTGCGTGTTCAAAATTCCCAAAATTTTGAATTGTTACTCTTAAAAATTACAAATCCTTAAATTGTTATTTTTTTAAAGTAAAGAGTTTTTGAATTTTGACAATAAGAATGAAAAAATTTCTGTATTTTTGATGATTAACATTCAAAATTTCTTTAATATCAAAGATTACAATCAAAGAGGTTGTAATCTTCTTCAATATTTTTTAAATTTATGATTATTAATTCTAATATTCTAATTGTTTTTTGTCGATTGAATCAAAGTTTTTGATCCACGTATTCTAAACCTGAATCGTTTTAATTTTTATCTGTAAAAAAAATCCTCTCTTGCTCCGCTGGGATTTGAACCCAGGTGACCTAGGTTCAAATCCCAGCGGAGCTATAAAAGAATTTTTTTACAGCTAATGATTTAAACAATTCCAATTTACACTATGTAAATCAAGAACCGTATTCCCATTGACAAAGAATAATTACACTCATCTAAATTTTTTTTATGGAACGGATTTTTTAGTCAAACTAGAAATCTGGTGCCTGCGCCAATGCAATGTGGGTCTGAACAAGTGAATCAAAGCGCATTGTCCTCGGCACCTGTATGCGAGTATTATGCAACTCTGTCGTCAATTCCTGTTTCCTTTTCTTTTACTTTACCCTCACCCACCCCCACTTTTACCTCCCCCCCGGCCTTTTCACGACCCCGCCCATTGTTCTGGTCCCCAACTACGGTGCCTTCTATTCCAATATCGTTCTAGGTAGACCCCACCGATCGATTTTCTTCCGCCGTCACAGAATTTCGAATCAGACGTAGATTCTAAAATTATAATGATTTGCAAACAATGGATAGTTTTTAAAAATTGGGTCAAATTCGTATAATTGAAGCGGGGAAAGTTAAACAGTGCTAAGTCCAATAAATTTCATTTTACAGGAGTAGCAAAAAAACTTTCTGTAGAAAAAGGAAAGGGAAAAAAGCGAAAGTAAAAAAAGGAAAAGGGAAAGGTGGGTGGAAAAAGGGGACAGGGGAAAAGGTAAAAGAGAAAAAGGACAAAGGGAAAGGGGAAATTAGAAAGGGAAAATGATAATAGAAAGAAAGGGAAATGGGAAAATAGGAGTAGGTCAATGGGGAGGGGAAAGGAGAAAAAAGAAAGAGAAGAAGGAAAGAGGGCAAAGAGGAAATGAAAAAAGGAAAGGGAAAAAAAGGAAAAGAATAAATAGGAAAAGAAAAAGCGGAATGAAAATAAAAAGGGGAAAGGGGAAAAGGAGACAAGGGGAAGGGAAAAGTAGAAAGGGGGACATGAGAAAAGGGAAAAGAGGAAAAGGTAGAAGGGAAAAGGAAAGGGGAAATTGGAAAGACGAAATGGGAATAGTAAAAAAGGAAAAAGGAAAAAGGAAAAAAAGAAAAAATAGGAATAGAAAAAGAAGAAAAGTGAGAAAGAAAAAAGTAAAAAGGGGAAATACGAAAGAGAGACAGGGGAAAAGGGAAAATAGGAATATGGGAAAAGGGCAAAGGAAAAAGAAAAAGGTAAAGGGGGAATAGAAAAGGGAAAATAAGGAAGGGAAAATGGAAAAAGAAAAAGCGAAAGGAAAAGGGGATCGCGGAAAAGGAGAAATAGAAAAAGGAGAAAAGATAAAGGGGAAAAGAGAAAGAAGGAAAGAGGAAAAAGGAAAAGTAGTAAAGGGGAAAAGGGTAAAGGGGTAAAGGGAAAAGCGAAAAGGAAAAGGGGAAAAGGGTAAGGAAAGAGAGGAAAATGAGAAAAAAATTTCTGTAGGTGGGTGAATCAGTTTACGGGGTTGCTATAGGACAGGGAATTCCAGAAAGTTAGAGAATTTAAAACTGGTCGGGGGAAAAAATAAACTGAAGTGGAAAAATTTTTATGATTTTGTTGAAAATCCTACAATTTTGGTAAAAATTGCTTCTTTTTTTGGTTAAAAATCACTACTGTTTCGTTACAAATTGAACTTATTTGTTGAAAATGTATTCTATTTTGTTGAAAATACATTTTCTACTGAAAATTTAACTATTTAACTTTAAGTTGAAAATTGATCTAATTTAGGTAAATAATCAACCATTTTGTTGGTAATTCGTCTTTCTAGGTTAAAAATTTAACTACTTTGTTGAAACTTAATTTTTTTCGTTTAAAAATTAATTTTTTTAACTGAAGATTTACCTAATTAAGTTGAAAATGCATATATTTTGGTAAAAATTGAATTTTTTTGTTGTTAAAAAAAAATAATTATTTGGTCGAAAAATAATCTTCTTATTTGTAAATTCAACTATTTTGTCGAAGATTTATTTTTATTTGGTTGAAAATTCATTATTTACTGAAAATTTAACTGTTCTATTTTTGGTTACAAATTTATTGCTTTGGTTGAAAATTGAACTAGTTTGTTGAAAATGTATTTTATTTTCTTGAAAAAATATTTTTTTCTGAAAATTCAACTATTTCATTTTATGTTGAAAATTTATCTAATTTAAGTGAAAATTTTTATTATTTTGATAAAATTCGTCTTTTTGGGTTAAAAATTCATCTATTTTTGTAGAAATTGATCCTTTGTTGGTTAAAAATCTAACTATTTGGTTGAAAATTAAATACTTTCTGAAAAAAATGTTTTTTTGTCAAAAATTAATTTTTTTCACTGAAAATCTAACTATTTTAAGTTGAAGATTTAACTATTTTGTTGGACTTTCATCTCTCTGGGTTGAAAATTCATGTATTTTGGTAGAATTTTTTTTTTAATTGAAAAAAGACAACTATTTTGTTGAAAATTAATCTGTTTGGTTAAAAATTGAACTATTATGTTAAAGACTTTTTTGTTTGGTTGAAAATTCATTTTTTTTCGAAAAATTCAACTTTTCTAATTTTGGTTACAAATTCATTTTCTTGGTTAAATATAAATTTTTTTTTGTTAAAAACTTACTATTCTTTTAAGTGAAAATTTAAAGAAATGTTTAAAAATGAATTTTTTGTGGGTTAAATATTCACCAATTTATTTAAAAGTTCATTTCTTTGGTTGAAAATTCAACTATTCAATTAAAAATTTATATTATTTTGTTGAAAATACATTTTTTACTGCCAATTTAACTATTCTACCTCAAGTTGAAAATTGATCTAAATTAGCAAAAAATAAAAATATTTTGGTGAAAATTTGATATTTTGGGTTGGAAATTTATTTATTTTTTACAAAAAATTGACCTTTTTTGGTTGGAAATTTATTCGTTTGGTTGAAAATTCAACTATTTTGTTTAAAATTAATTATTTTCTACTGAAAATTTAACTATTCCATTTTAATTTGAAAATTCAACTATTTTGTTCAAAGTTCGCCTCTTTAGGTTGAAATTCATCTGTTTTGGTAGAAATGTCTTTTTTTTATTATCAAAGAATCACAACTATTTGTTTGGAAATAGTTCCGTTTGGTTGAAAATTTAACTATTTTGTTGAAGATTTTTTTTATTTAGTTGAAAATAAATAACAACAGTATGAATTTAAAAGAAAACTTAGTTTTAACAAAAAAATAAACGGTGCTAAGTCTACTTTTTGATGAAACTAAGTATTCTTCCAAATCATACTTTTTTCATTTATATAATTAGGGAAAGATAAAAGGTGCTAAGTCCACTTTTTGACAAAACTAAGTTTTCTAAAAAAATCATATGATTTTTATTTATACAATTAGGGAAAGCTAAACGGTGCTAAGTCCATTTTTTCACAAAACTAAGTTTTTTCCAAATTCATATTGTTTTTGTTTATACAATTAGGGAAAGTTAAACAGTACTAAGTCCACTTTTTCACAAAACTAAGTTTTTTCTGAATTCATACTATTTTTGTTTGTGCCAAGTCCACTTATAGAAGAAACTAAGTTTTCTTCCAAATTCATACTTGTTTTGTTTGTGCTAAGTCCACTTCTGGACAAAACTAAGTTTTCTTTCAAATTCGTACTTTTTTTTGTTCGTATAACGAGGGAAATCCAAACGGTGCTAAGTTCACTTTTCAATGAAATTAAGTTTTTAAAAATCATACTATTTTTATACTATTATTTATTATTTTAAAAAATCATACTATTCTAACTTATACAATCAGGAAAAGCTAAACGGTGCTAAGTCTACTTTTTATCGAAAATAAGTTTCATTCAATAATCATACATAGTGTTTTTATTTAAATAACCAGGAAAAGCTAAACAGTGCTAAGTCCACTTTTTATAAAAACCAAGTTTTCTTCAAAATTCATACTATTTTTATTTCTATAACTAGGAAAAGCTAAACGGTGCTAAGTACACTTTTTGACAAAACTAAGATTTCTTTCAAATTCATACTTTCTTGTTTGTATGAGGAGGGGAATCTAAACGGCGCTAAGTCCACTTTTTAATGAAATTAAGTTTTTCCAAAATCATACTATTTTAATTATTATAACAAAGAAAATATAAACAGTGCTTAGTCCACTTTTTTTCAAAATTAGGCTTTTAAAAAAAATCATACTATTCTTACTCATACGGAGTGTCGCAGACTCAAAGACCCGGACTTATATGGCTGCATAAAAATAAAGAATAAATAAATAGAAAATTCCTTTTCCGGAATTCAGTTCAAGTTTTAGTTTTTCAGTTATGAAATATTCAAGCTGGACTAATCAGGAGCGTGGCATAAGCAGTCGAGCGTCCGTGAGCGGGAGTCCAACGTAGGGTAGTGACCGCTGTTCTCCCGTCGCTAACCCCACTCTAGCGCTCGCTTCAATAACACTGCGTTGGACGCCCGCACACGTGCAGGCGGCTGTTTATAACGCGCTCCTAATTAGTCCAGCTTAAATATTTTATAACTCAAAAGCTAAAATTTGAAATAAATTTTGTAAAAGGAATATTTTATTTTTAATTATTATTATATAGCCATATAAGTCTGGTCATTTGAGTCTGAGACACTTTTTATAAGTAAGAATAGTATGATTATTTAAGAAAACCTAATTTTGTCAAAATTAGACTCAGCACTGTTTATATTTTCCTTGGTACACAAATTAAAATAGTATAATTTTAGAAAAAAACTCAATATCATTAAAAAGTGGACTTAGTGCCGTTTAGATTTTTCTCCTCATACAAAAAAATAAGTACGAATTTGCAAGAAATCTTAGTTTTGTAAAAAAGTGGACTTAGCACTGCTTATCTTTTTCTGGTTATAGAAATAAAAATAGTATGGATTTAAAAAAATGAGTTTTGGAATAAAGTGGATTTAGCACTGTTTAGCTTTCCCTGGTTATTTAAATAACAATACTATGTATGATTATTGAAGAAAAGTTATTTTCGATAAAAAGTAGACTTAGCACCGTTCAAATTTCCCTGTTTATATAAATTAAAATACCATATATCATTTTTAAGAAAACTTCATTTTGACAAAAATTGGACTTAGCACTAGTAAGATTTTCTTGGTTATATAAGTGAGAATAATATGATTTTTAAAGAAAGCCTTATTTGGTCAAGAAGTGGACTTAGAACCGTTTAGATTTCCTTCGTTATACGAAGAAATAAGTGCTTATTTAAAATGAAACTTAGTTTGGTCCAAAAGTGGACTTAGAACGAACAGAATTTGTATAAATATGAAAAAACTCACTTTCGTAAAAAAGCGGACTTAGCACCCATTAGCCTTTCCTTATTTTAATAATGAAAATAGTATGATTTTTGGAGAAAACTTGATTTTATCGAAAAGTTGACTCAGCATCGTTTATCTCTTCCTAGTTTATAATTAAAAATAGTATGCTTCTGACAGTATACTGAATTTCACCAAAAACTGGACTTATCACCGTTGAGCTTTCCCTAGTTATATAAATGAAAATACTACGTGTGATTTTTTAAGGAAACTTAATTTCGGTTAAAAGTGGACTTAGCACCGTTTATCTTCCCCTTTTTATACAAATAAAAATACTATCCATGATGTTTGAAGAAAATTCAATTTCGTAAAAAAGTGGACTTAGCACCGCTTAGCTTTTCCTGGTTGTATAAATAAAAATAGTATGATTTTTGAAGAAAAATTTGTCAAAAAGTGGACTTAGCACCTTTTAGCTTTCCTTAGTTATATTAATAAAAATAGTATTATTTTGGAAGAAAACTTAGTTTCGTCAAAAATTGGACTTAGCACTATTTAGATACTCGTAGCTACTCTTTTTAAAAAAGGTTTTAAAGTCAGGTAAATCTAAAATAAGATTAATTTAAGATTCTTTTCATGATTTTATTTTTATTTTCGGTCAGTGACGGAGGATAATAGCTCTCGCTATATACGCTATGTACTCTCGCATTGTTGTATTATTCGGATCTCTATTTTAGCTTCTCGGGTTGGAAGTTCACCCTTCGGGATTTACCTGAATTACAGATGAAGTAATTTTAATTTTTTCCATATAACCATGACGCCTCGTGGGGTCAAGATAGACAACTGTGTTTACTAGTAAGAAAAGATGTATCGCAATAACAGCCAATTTCAAGACATGAGCCTCACATTCATAGTCATCAATTTTAAACTAGCCACTCATTTTACCTAAGGAAGCAATTATTTTTTTTTACAATTAGTGAGAAAACAATTATTTATTTTTAAAATTGTACAGATAACTGTTATCTGACTTAAAGGTAATATCTACTGCTATCTACTTTCTGAATCTGAAGTCATAAAAACTCAACTAATTAACTCAGCAATTTTAACAACAATAGATGAATTTTCAACTAAACGATAAATATTCAACCAGAGAGATAAATTTTTTACAAAAATGAGAAATCTTCAAACAAAAAAGATTTTGATTTTAAATCAAAACAGTTAAAAAATAATTTAAAAAATAATTCAACCAAAGAGATCAATTAGTCCTTACACATTCTAAGTTCCTAAGTCAAAAATTCTAGATCCTAAGTTCTAAGTTCTGAGTTCCGAACCATAATTTTTTAATTCAAAGTCACAAATATGTAAAATAATTCAACTAAATAATTTCTTATCTTAAACTTATAACATAAGTCCAACCTTATAAGTCCAAGGTTATTCTATTGATAGAATCCACAATTTTTTAAGGCGCAAAAGTTCAAAAAAATAAAAGACATGAAAGTCCCAAAGTCGAAATTTTGAGATTCTAAGTCCAGACTCTTATTATTTACACTTTATGATTCAGACTTTCAATGCTAAGTCAGAATTTCTAGATCTTAGTCTACTATTTCAAGTCCTGAGTAACATATATTACCCTAAGGCCTACCTTATATGTCTTAGGTTTTTAAAGTAATATAAGTCCTCGATTTTTAAAAACACAAAGGTCCAAATAATCAAATAATATAAAAATCACAAAAAATTCTAAGTTCCTAAGTTCAAATTCATTATCTTCACCTTCTATGTTTCCGTTCCTAAATCCTATATTTTTGATCCCAAGTCTTAAGTTTTGAATCTTTAGGTCTGAGTCCGAAGTTCTAAGTCCTAAGTTCTAAGTCCAATTTTCTTAATTTGCAACGTGATTCAACTGAATAAATATACCTTTCAAACTTATGATATCCTAAAGCCAATCTTATAAGGCCCAAATTGTTAAAGTGCTCTATGTCCTTAATTTTTATAGACACAACAATCTATTCATTTGAAAGACATAAAAGTTTCAAAGACTAAGTTATAAATCCCTAATTTCAAATTTTCAAACTTTACCTTTCATTTCTTGGATTTTAGATTTTAAGCCCGGAGTTTTAGATCCTAAGTTCTAAGTCCTAAGTCCAGTCTCTTCAATGTGCACAGTGATTTTAAGAAATTAATCTCGATATTAAACCCATAATATCCTAATACCAACCTTATCAGTCCTAAGATGTTAAATTGCTACAAATTCTCAATTTTTTGTGACAGAAAAGTCCATCTGATTGAAAGATATAAAAATTGTTTTGTGACAGAAAACTCCATTTAATTGAAAGATATAAAAATTGTAAAGTACAAATTCTAATTTCCAAAGTCTAAACTTTTAATCTCTACCTTCTATGTTTTAGACACTGAATCCTATATCCTAAGTTATAAGTCCTAAGTTATATAGGTGATATAAGTCCCTAATTAAAAAAAACAGTCTGATTAATTAAAAGGCATGAGAGTCGATAAGTACAAATTCTAAGTTCTTAAGTCTAAATTCTTATCTATCTATTTCTGTGATCCAAATAAATAAACCTCTATCTCAAACATATTATATCCTGAGACAAAACTTATAAGTCCCAAGTTATTAAAGGCATATAGCTGCCTGATTTTTTAAAAGAAAGAAATCAAACTAATTAAAATACATAAAAGTCCTAAAGTACAAATACTAAGTTCCTAAGCCCAAACTTTTAATCTCTGCCTTCTAAGTTTTAGATCCTAAAGCCTTTACTCTGAATCCTAATTCTTAGTTCTAAGTCCTAAGCTCTAAATTATAAGTCACAAGTCCATTCTCCCAAATGTGCAAAGTGATTTAACTAAATTATCTCAAAATTAAACATATAATATTCTGAGCTAACCTTATAAGTCCTAAGTTAATTAATAGAAATAAGTCCTCCATTTTTGAAACCTAAAAAGTCAAGCTGCTCAAAATAAATAAAAGTATTGAAGTGCAATTACTGAATCACTAAGTCTAAACGTTTAGTCTTAGCTTTATATGTTTGAGATCCGAAATCCTAAGTCCTAAGTCTAGTCAACAAAATGTAGAGAGTGATTTAACTGAACGAATCTTCATCTTAAACTTATAATATCCTACCTTTAACCTTATAAGTCCCAAATTATTCAAGTAACGTAAGTCCTTCATTTTTAAAAGCACAAACGTCAAACTAATTGAAATGCATAAAAGTCCAGAAGTACAAATACTAAGTTCCTAAGTCCAAACTCCTGATTTCAACCTTCTGTGTTTTAGATCTGTAATCCAAAGTCCTAAGTGTAGTCACCCAACTTTGAAGTGTGATTAAACTAAATAAATATCTATCCTTAACTTATAATATCCTATCACCAACCTTATAGGTCCCAAGTTATTTAGGTGACATAAGTCTTCCGTTTTTGTAAACTCCAAGGCAAAATATTTAAATTACATAACAGTCCTAAGGTACAAATACTAAGTTCGTAAGTCTAAACTCTCAATATCAACCTTCTATGTTTCAGATCCTTAACCCTCGGTCCTAAGCTCTAAGTTATAAGTCATGCGTCCTAAGTGCTAAGTCTCAAATTTTAGGTTCTAAGTCCTAGATCCAGTATCTAGAATGTACAAAGTGATTGAACTGAGAAAATGTCCATCCTCATCTTATTATATCCTAAGTCTAACCTTATAAGTCTTAATGTAAATGACTGATGTAGTCTTTAATTTTGATAAACACAACAGTAAAACTAATTAAAAGTAATAAAAGCCCTACAGTACAAATAATAACTTCCTAAGTCCAAACTTCTAATCTCAGCCTTTAATATTGTAGATCCGAAATCCTAATTCCTAAGTTCTGAATCCTAAGTCTAATCACCTAAATGTGAAAAGTGAAAGAATCTTCATCTTAAACATATTATATCCTAAAACAAGCTTATAAGTTTCAAGTTATTTGAATGATAAAAGTCCTTTAAAAAAAAAGTCACGAAAATTAAAAAACATAAAAGTCCTAACTAAGTTCCTAAGAATAAACTCTTAATCTCAGCCTTCTATGTTATAGATCTGAAATCCGGAGTAATAAGTCCTAAGTTCTAAATCCTAAATCCAATTAACCAAATGTAGAGAGTGATTTAACTAAATAAATTACTATTTGAAACTTATAATGTCCTACCACCAACCTTATAAGTCCCAAGTTTGTCAACTGTAAGAGTCTTGAAGTACAAATACTAAGTTCCTGAGTCCCAACTCCTAATATCAGCCTTCTATGTTTCAAAGCTAAAATACTTAGTTTTAAGTTCTAAGTCCTAAGTTCAGTCAACCAAATGTAAAGAGTGATTGAACTAAATAAATCAACATCTTAAATTTATAATATTCTACCACTAAAATTATAAGTCCTAAGTTTTTGAAGTTACAACAGTTTTAAAGTACAAATACTAAGTTCCGAAGTCTAAACTCCTAATTTTAACCTTCTGTGTTTTGGATCTGTAATCCTAAGTCCTAAGTCTAGTCACCTGAATTTGGAGTAGATTGAAATAAATAAATCTCTATCCTAAGCTTATAATATCCTAACACCAACCTTATAGGTCCCCAGTTATTTAGGTGACATAAGTCTTCCGTGTTTGCAAACTCAAAGGCAAACTAATTAAATTACATAACAGTCCTAAGGTACAAATACTAAGTTCTTTAGTTTAAACTGTCAATAGCAACCTTCCATGTTTTGGATCCTCAACCCACAGTCCTAAGTTATAAGTCCTAAGTCCTAAGTGCTGAGTCTCAAATCTTGAGTTCTTAGTCAGTCAACCAAATGTGGAGAGTGATTCAGCTAAATAAATCACCATCTTAAACTTATAATATTCTGCCATTATTCTTATAAGTCCTAAGTTTTTGAAGTGACAAAAGTCCTAAAGTACAAACACTAAGTGTTTCTATCTAAACCTTTTATGTTTCAGATCTGTGATCCTAAGTCCTAAGCCCAGTCCCCCAAGTGTAGGGAGTGATTCAACTGAATAAATCTCCATCTTAAACTTACAATATCCTATCAAGAATTTTATAAGTCCCAATTTATTTGAGTGACACAAGTCCTCCTCTTTTAAAAACACAATATTCAAACTGATTAAAATATATAAAAGTCCTAAAGTACGAATACTGTGTTCCTGAATCCGGACTCTTAATCTCAACCTTCTACGTTTTAGATCCGAAATCCTAAGTCCTAATTTCGATCACTTAAATGTGTAAAGTGATTTAACTAAATAAGTCTCCATCCTAAACATATTATTCACAAGACCAACCTTATAAGTCCTAAATTATTTAAGTGATATAAGCCCTTCATTTTTAAAAACACAAATGAAACGCGAATTAAAATACATAAAAGCCCTAAAGTATAAATACAAAGTTTCCAAGTCCAAACTCTTAATCTCAGCCTTCTATGCTTTAGATTTAAAATCATAAGTCCTGAATTCCAAGTATTAGGTCCAGTCAACCAAATGTAGAGAGTAATTTAACTGAATAAATTACTGTCTTCAACTTATAATATCCTATCGCCAAACTTATAAGTCCCAAGTTTTTCAAGTAACGTAAGTCCTTTATTTTTGAAAACACGAAAATAAAACTAATTAAATTACATAAAAGTTCTGAAGTACAAATTTGAAGTTCCTGAGTCCAAACTCTTAATCTCAACCTTGTACGTTTTAGATCCCTAATCCTAAGTCCTGAGTCCAGTCACTTAAATGTGGATAGTAATTTAACTGAGTAAATATTCATCTTAAACTTACAATATCCTACCACCAACTTTATAAGTCTGAAGTTTTCCAAGTGTCATTAGTCCTCCATTTTTGAAAACACAAAAGTCAAACTAATTAAAATACATAAATGTTCTGAGGTACAAAAACTAAGTTTCTAAGACCATACACCTTAACTTCTATGTTTTAGATCTGAAATCCTAAGTCCTAAGTTCTAAGTCCAGTCACGCAAATGTAAAAAAGGATAATACTGAATAAATCCTCATCTTAAGTTTATAATATTCTAACACCAGCCTTATATGTCCTACATAATTTTAGTTATCTAAGTCCTCAATTTTTAGAGACACAAAGGTCCAACTAATTGAAAGATATAAAAGTCCCAAAGTCCATGTGATAAGTCTCTAAGTCCTGACTTAATGTTTTTAAATTTAAAAGAAAATTGAAAATAATGTTATAAAATGCTAAGTCTCGAATACAAAGTGCAGTTTTCATGAATTATGATCTAGAACTGAGTCTATAGTCCAACACGTGCGCCTCATACGTCAGCTGTAATCTGCCACGTCGAGCGAGACTGAAAGGCTTGGCAAAAGTCGTTACCTTTCTCATTGCATCGCATCTGTTTCACGTCGCCAAGCTTTCCAGCTAAAGACACGGCACGGCTACTGGTCTAAAAGCCACTATATGTTTGCATCCTGATAACGATAACAGTTTTACATCGACGATAAGACCTCCAAATCGTTAGCAGCATAATGCAGAGCATGAAATATCTAGTTTAAAATTTATACGGGGAGCAGATTATTTTTAATGAGTTCTGGGAAATTTTAACATAAAATTGAAATCTTTATTTTCTCTTTCGGCATATTTTATCGTATACTTAATTTCTTTGCGTGCGAAATTCTAGTTAAATTTTTAACGAAAAAGATAAATTTTTAATATAAAAGTTGAATTTTCAAGTAAAAAAGATAAATTGAAATAAAAAATGGACTAAGTAAATTTGCAGCTGAATTAATTAATTTTTAAACGAAACAAAAGAATTTTTAACAAAGAATTAAATTTTTGACCAAGAAATATTTCTCACTCAATAAAGAAAAATTCAGTTTTCAATTTTCAAGACAAAAAGACGATTTTTTTACAAAACAGTTCAGTTTTCCACTAAAAATTTAATTTTTAACAAAGAGTAATATTTTCAGGCAAAATATTTGAATTTTTCACAAAATAATTTAATTTTTGAACAAACAATTTAATCCTCAACCAATAAATTGAATTTTCAAATGAAAAGATAAATTTTCAAAAAAAAAAAAAATTAAACAAAATTGTTGAATTTTCAACAAAATAAATAAATTTTCAACCAAAAAGATGATTGATACAAAAATTGAATAGGTAAATTTTTTATCACCAAAAATAAATTTTGAAGCAACAAAAGAATAATTTTTCTACAAAATAGTTTTACACAAGTTCTTTTTTATTTTCTACCACAAAACAGTTAAATTCAAAGAAAAAGACGAATTTTTAGCAAAAACTTTAATTGTCAACAAACAGGAACATTTTCTAACAACGTAGTAATATTTTTAACGAAATAATTAAATTTCCAACCAAATTATCAAAATTTTATAGCAAAAAGATGAATTTTAAACTAAAAAAGATAAATTTTTTAATAAATAGTTGAATTTTCATCCAAAAAGGTCAATTTTCAACCAAATAAATCAATTTTCGACATGAAATATAAATTTTCAAAAGACAAATTAAATAGGTAAATTTTTAATCAACAAAAACTAATTCTTGAAAAAAGTACGAATCTACAATAAAATATCAAAATTTGCAATAAAAGAAATGAATTTTCAACTGAAATAATAAATCTTGAATAAAAAAGATTACTTTCCAATAAAAGATATAATAGTTTATATTTCAAAAGAAAATTTTTTTCTATTGCAAATCAAAAGCAGTTTTATTTCACAGGAAAATACGAAATTTTAACAAAAGGGTTATTTTTTAACAAATAGTTGAATTTTTTACCATAATAGTGAAATTTTCAAACCAAGAAGACAAATGTTCAACAAGAAAGTTAATTTTTCACAAATATTACAATTTTTTACCAAATAATTAAATTTTTAACCAAAAAAATTAGTTTTCAATGCAAAAGATTAATTTTTTACCAAAACGACGAATTTTTAATAAAATACGTAAATTTTTAACTAAAAAATCAATTTCTAACTTAAATAGTTGAATTTTCAACAAACTTATAGAATTTCCAACCAAATATTAATGTTTTAACCAAAAAGATGGATTTTCAAGAAAGAAGATTGAATTTCTACCAAAAAGACGAATTTTCAACCAAAAAAATAAAGTTTCAAAAACAAATTTAATAGGTACATTTTTATTAACCAAAAATTAATTGCTAACAAAGAGAAGTACAAATTTCTAACAATATATTAAAATTTTCAATCAAAGAAATTAATTTTTCAACTAAAATGATGAGGAAAAGAAAATTAAAACACGGCAAAGTATGCCGAAAGAGAATACACAACGTAAAATTAATTTTTTTTATGGTTTTACAATTTTATACACTTTTTGTATTTACTTCTTTATATTTTTATTCTTGTATATATTCTTACTCTTATAGAAAAGTTTCCACACCAAACCACTAAGTTACTAAAAAACGAAAATTTGAATTTCGCGCCTGTTTTTCTTTAGAAGCGCGGGAGATTTGAAATTTTAAATTAAGTTTTTTAAACTTTTGCTTTAATATTTGATGCACGAATTCTCATGATTGCCTATACATATTCGCTTCAGCGAGCTCGAACTGATTCGTTTGAGCCGACCTAAATCCTTGATTGCACTCGCTTGCAATTTAAAAGTAATAATGAAACTTACTTTTCCATTACTGTTACTGGCAAGTGGGATAGAAATAACAGATGGATTATTGGCGTATATAAAACCCTGAAAAAATATTCTAAAGCCCCGTAAAATTTTATATAAAATTATTCACTTCAATTAGTTCTTTTTTTAATCAATATTTCATAATATTGATATTTATATTTATTATATATTATAATTTATTTATTTTAATTTATAATGTTAGAAGTAATTCATTTACTCTGATTTTCAAGTTAGTAATTTTGCACGTTAGAATTAAATTTCAGGATCTTAATTCAAGAATGCTAAAATTTTTGATCTAGGTGTAAAATTGTTAAATTTTTAACGTTTAAAAATTGAGTTAACTAATTTTGAAATTTTCCGGTCAGATCAATCCAGTCGCGTTACATGTCACTTAATCATTTTTTTTTTAAATTTTGATAAAATAAAAATTAATTAAAAATTAAACGATGTAAAATTAATAAGGTACAAATGGTGTATTTTTAAATAAAATACATCAAAATTAAACTTTTTGAAATTGATACCTCAGTTATTAAATAATTGATTTGATTTGATTATTTAAATTTAAAATAAACCAATAATCGAAAATTCAATTTAAACAGGTACCATTTTAACGTTTTCAAATTGACCTATTTTGGAAATTTTATTTAAAAAATTTTAAGTTTTGGGAGCTATTATTTATAAATTCCTGTCTATTCAATTAGAAATATGGCCCTTTTTTAAAACTTTCACCTTATCTAAAAATTTTTGATATAGAACGTTTTCAATTAAAAATCTTTAAGTATATATATATTTTTTAAATTTCAAACACCCTTAATTCAAAATTATTAATTAGTGATTATTATTTTTAAAATTTTTATAATTAAAAATTTGTTTAACAATTGATTTCAAAATTGTTTATATTTTTAATGTTGGGATATAAAAATCCAGAGGCGTAAACACGCGCTTGACACGCGTGCGTTTAATGCTTGTTTAATAAATAAAGTCAATAATAAAATTCAAGTTTTAATAATAATTCTTCTTTTTCAGCTCACGGGATTTTTACAACAACCAGTTGCGTATAGCAGTATGACTGAAGTATATGCTGTGGCTAGATGGGACCCAACTTACAAATATTGTTTAAGAATTGTCCTACCGGATGGGTCTCTTCTTCTTCAGGCTAGCAATGCCTACACAAGGGACCAGTGGTACCACTCAATACTCTGGAAGGTAGTTTATTTATTTTTCATTATTTATTTCTTATCTCTTATCATACTTATCACACTTATCACAATTATCACACTCATCAATCACACTTATCAATCACGCTTATCAATCACACTTATAACAGTTATCAATCACACTTATCACACTTATTAATTACACTCATCAATTACACATATCATACTAATCAATCACATTTATCACACTTACCAATCACACTTATCAATCACACTTATTATTCACACTTTCATGCTTATCACACTTATCACACTTATCACACTCATCAATCACATTTATCAATCATGCTTATCAATCACACTTATAACAGATATCAATCACACTTATCACACTTATCAATTACACTCATCAATTACACATATCATACTAATCAATCACACTTATCACACTTATTGCATTTTTATTAACACTTACCAATTACACTCATCAATCACACTTATTATTTACACTTTCATGCTTATCACACTTATCACACTTATTACACTTATCACACTTATCACACTTATCACACTCATCAATCATACTTATTAATCACGCTTATCAATCACACTTATAACAGATATCAATCACACTTATCACACTTATCAATTACACTCATCAATTACACATATC
>JAUELO010000230.1:2093414-2109420 GCA_032357855.1 Amphibolips quercusostensackenii | reverse complement strand
CACTTATCACTTATCACTTATCACTTATCACTTATCACTTATCACTTATCACTTATCACTTATCACTTATCACTTATTGGTCATTGGCGTTTGGTTATTTATCATTTTTCGTCATTTATCATTTATACTTTATGATGATTAATTATTTATTCCTAACCACCAGAACCTGGGAGAAAGTACATAGGAAAATTTCTAGAGGTACCGGATCAGGGATCGAACCCCAGACCTCTTACGTAAGGTCCAAGCGCTTAACTGTCTGAGCCGCCGAGGCTCCTAAAATTAGAAAGCCCTTTTTTATTATTCATTATTTATAACTTATTAATATTATTACAGAATTTTAAATTCATATATTTTTTTACAGAAAAGCATCTTTAAATATCAGCACATGGTCTCTGTGAGCACCAGAGAAGAAATTATTTTACGAGAATTAAAAACCATGGTCGATTTTGCCCTTTGGACGCCCCTTCAGGATGAAAGAGTCCCAGGGGCTCCACTCGAAGCAGTTGCAAAACTTTTAGAAGATCGTGTTGTTATCGAAGCTGACACAAAAAATGGTACAACTTTTCAATTTATACAATTACCAAAAATCTTTATTTTTTTATAAGACAAGGATTTAAAAAACATAGTATTACCCTGCCTTTTCCGTTTTTTCAGAAATTTTTCCCCTTTCTCTTTAAATGTACGATATTGAATAATACTTTTTTTAAGAATGTCTTAAAACTAGAATATGCTACCGCTAGTAATAAAATATATTTTTTTTGTTAACTTGAATAATTAACTACTACAATTTATTTGAATTTTTGAAATTTAAATTCATAATGTTATTAATTAATTTTTGCAATTACAATTAAATGTTTGGTTTGTCTATGAAAATAATAAAATGCATCTTTATAATATTTAAGTACTTCAATAAGTTATTTTTATTTAAATAAGGTACAAAATGAGAAAACGAAATGTTTTACAAATATATAATAATTTAAAAAGAAATATCAAAAGGTGAGCACTTTTTAATTAAAATGTATAAAGTTGAATAATTGAAAAATTAAGTTTAAAAAAATTTTGAAAAATTAATCAACTTTTTCTGTTAATGTTAAATCCCATTGTTAACTTTTTCAAGCATGAAATTATTCAGTTTACAATGCGTGATTGTAAAATTTTTTACTTGAGAAATTTTCGTTTTTAGTTCTTTGTTGGTAAACGTACATTTTTAATCAATATTATTTATTTATCACAAACAAAATCATGCAATATTTTAATCAAAGAAAAAAGCGTTTTAATGTTCACAGTATTTTTTAAATTATTGTTTGAATATAAAATAACAATAATTAAGAGAAAAATTCTCAATGCATGTTTTTTGGTGTTGAAAATGTGCCCAGAAGTTTTTTTAAATTATTGCTTTTGCAATAAAAACCTTGTTCTTGTATCATTTTTTTGCATTAAAAAATATATTTTTTTAAATTTCATCATTTTAAATTCAGGGAACGATTTACAAACAATACATTAAATATTAAATGATTTCTTTTAATTAAAATATTTCATAAGCTTATTTTAAATAAATTAATATAAAATTTTTTAAAACAATTTTTTTGATGGTTTAAATTTAATAATATTAAAAATTGTCGGAAATTTCCAAATTCGCTAATATTTGAAATTGTTTGGGAATTTTGTTATTCGAGAATTTTTTAAATCGGAATATTGATATTTCAGAAATTGTTTAATTTCGGCAATTTTCTATTCCAATAAGTAATATTTTTTGAGAAGAAATATTTCAAATTTTTAAATTCGGTAATTTTCTAGTGTCTGGTATTTTACAGTGTCAGATATTTTATAATTCGGCAATTTTCTGCCGTGGATTCAGCTTATATTTAAACAAATTTTTAGTTAAAAAAAAATTAAATTTTTAAATTATTGTTTGAATTCAAAATAAGAACAATTTTGAATAAAGGCATCGACCGTTATGAAGAAATTCTATTGTAAAAATATTTTATTATTGTTTTTCTGATTAGTGAATTATAGTTATTAAAAAATAACGTTTTAATTTGTTTAAATTCGTCAATTGTCTTTTGAAAATTTTTAAATTCGGAGATATTATAAACTTTTCCGTTATATAATTATTCGGAAATTTTCCATTCGGGATTTTCGACTCAGGCAAATTCATAATTTCGGAACACTGAAAAATCCCGAAAAATAAAATTCCCAAATTATAATATTAACGAATTTGAAAATTCCCTATTTCAAATAATTTAAGAAATTGTTTTTTAATCAATATTATTCATTCATTAAAAATAAGATGATAAAATATTCTCATCAAAGACTTTTTTTGATGTTTAAAGATAATTTTTTTTGCATTGATAATAATAATTTTGTAAAAGCTGCATACAAATTTTATGTAAAAACACGTGCGCCTCAAACGAAAAAAAATTGTCCCTGAATTTTCCCCCAACCTAATAACATTTTCTTACCAAACTTTGCAGGATTCAATTCAACAACACTAATTTATTTTTAAGTTCGTATTTATTATTATTTTTATATTAATTAACAATTAAATTTTAAGAATTTTTTTTGTAATTTAAACAAAAATCACATTTTCAACACAAATCGTTTATGCAGAAATATATTTTTTTCCATTTGAGTTATTTTAAAGGGATGTCTGAAAAGTAATAAAAAAATGAAATTCCCGATACTGTAAAATTTCTAAATTAAAAAATTCCTAAATAATAAAATTTTGGGGTGATAGGATTCCCGAATGATAAAATTTCCCAATAATAAAATTTCCAAATAAAAAAATTTCCGAACAGTTTATAATATTACCGAATAGAAAAATTCATAAATAAAAAAAATCTTGACAGTTCTAATATTACTCAATTTGGAATTTCCCGAATTATTAAAATCCTGAATAATACATTTCCCGAACAGTTTAAAGTATTAACGAGTACAGAAATTCCCGAATAGTGCTATTCCCGACAGAAAATTACCGAATTATAAAATATCTGAACTAAAAAATCCATAAATTCAATTAATTAAATTTTTTTTTATAAATATTATTTACTTAATAAAAATACAATAATAAAATATTTTCCTAAAAAAATGATTTTTAACGTTTGAAGTTTTTAAAATTATTGTTTGAATTTGAAATAATTTTAGAAACTTGTAATATTTAAATAATTGCTTGTAGCAAAAAAGATTTATTTATTGAATTTTGTTATCATTGAATTATATTTATAACTAAAATTTAAGAGTTTAATTTCATAAATTTTTAAATTCGAATAATTTATAATTTTTTAATTTACTGTAGAAAATTTTAAAATTCGGTAATATTATAAACTGCTCGGGAATTTTATTATTCGGGAATTTTATTATTTGGAAATGTTATAATTTGGGAATTTCAATATTTGTGAATTTTTCAATTCAGGAATTCTATTAATTTGAAATTTTATCATTCGGGAATTTTTCAATTTAGAAATTTAACAGTGTCGGGAATTTTATTTTTCGGGATTTTTCAGTTGTCCCGTGTTAAATTTAAACAATAGTTTTAAAAAACTTCAAAAATTAAAAAAAAATTCCTCTATAAAAATATTTGATTATTATATTTTTTAATAAATACTACTTATTAAAATTTTGGAATTTTATAATTCGTCAATTTTTTGTCCTGAATTTTATTATTTAAGAATTTTCCAATTTTATTATTCGGGAATTTTATTTTTTGGGATTTTTCAGACGTCCCTTTAATTTAGGAAATATCCTATTTTGACTATTTCATTTTTTCGAAATTTTTTAGTTAAAAAGAGTTCCACTCTATGTGCTTAAATTTCAGTTTAATAATTTTGATAACTTCAAATGAAAAAATTAAAATGATTTAAAAACTATGTGATTTATTATAAAAAGTTTTTTTACTATTTTTAATGTAAAAATACTTGTTTAATGTTTCCTCTATTTACCCCCTTTTTCGAAAAAATTCACCCTATTTACCCTTTTTTTTAGCTCCTTTTGCGCTGTTGTTTCTGATAATACCTAATATATTTTTTTAATCTTTATAATTATTTTTTAACTTTTATAACAATTTTAATTTTCAGAATTATTGTTGAGGATAATTAGTTAATTGTTTAAATAATTAAAAAATTGAAAAATAGGAAAAATTGGGGACACCGAGGAAGGAAAAGGAAGAAGTGACAATAGAAGTTGGGCAGAGGCAGTTTTGGCAGTGGCAGCACCCCTTTTGGAAAAAGCAGCACCCCCGACAAGTTTGACTCGAGTCTTATCAAAATTGGCCCAGAGACATCCAAGATCTCCTCTCGTTTATGCCCTAAGTCCAGCAATAACCAGGTGTCTAAAACACACGGTCGATTTTGGAAAATCACCAGATATGAGAAAATTACTCCAGGTCTTTGTAGCTGCCATTTACGAAAATAATGATGGCGAACAAGCAATTCGAGAATATATTGCATCAGTTCATGGACCTGGAAGTGACTGTCCTCATCCCAGAGTTCTTCCCAATTTGGTCTCAATCTGTGTTGCTGCCATTTTTCACAGGCAAGAAAATAATTCTTTAACATTTTTATTTTCTTTATAAAAAACAGAACTAAAATTCATCTAAATCCTGAGAAAAATGATTTTAAAAAAATATGCGTGTGTGTAAAAATATCCCCCTTCCCCTTTCCTCTTTTTCCTCTTCCTTCGCCCGTTTCACTTTTCCTTTTGCCTTAAGCTTTTACCTTTCCCATTTATCCTTTTCCCCTTCCCCTCTTTTCCTTTCCCCTTTCCCTGCTTTCCGTCACTCTTTCCTCTTCCCCCTTACCCTTTCATTTTTCCCACTCCATGCTTCCGTTTTCCTTCCCCCTTCCCTCGCTCTATTCTCCTCATTCCTCCTTTTCCTTTCTTTTTTCCCGGCTTTGAAAAAATATGCGTGTGTGTAAAAATATACCTCTTCCCCCCTTCCCCCTCTCCCTTTGCCCCTTTCACTTTCCCTTTTGCCTCCAGCTGTTACCTTACCCATTCATCCTTTTCCCCATTTCCTTTTCCTTTCCCATTTCCCCTTTCTCTGTTTCTTTTCTCCTTCTCGATTCCCCTGCTTTCTGTCCCTCTTTTCTCTTCCCCCTTACACTTTTATTCTTCCCAGTCCATGCTTCCGTTTTTCTTACCCCTTCCCTCGCTCCATTCTCTTCTTTCCTCTTTCTCCTTTCTCTTTTCCCAGCTTTAAACAAATATGCGTGTGTGTAAAAATATCCCCCTTCCCTTTTCCCCTTTCCCCTCTCCCTTCACCCCTTCCACTTTCTTTTTTGCCTCCAGCTGTTACCTTTCTCATTTATCCTTTTCCCCTTCCCTATTTTTCTTTTCCTTTACCACTTCTCCTTTCCTTGTTTCTTTTTCCCTTCTTTATTTCCCTGCTTTCTTTCCCTGTTTCCTCTTCCCCTTACCCTTTTGTTCTTCCTACTTTATGCTTCCGTTTTCCTTCCCTCGCTTCATTTTCCTCTTTCCTCTTTTTCCTTCCCTTTTCTTGGCTTTAAAAAAATGTGCGTGTGTGTAAAAATATCTCCTTTTTCCCTTTTTCTTTTCTATTTACCCTTCCCTGTTTCTTTTCCCCTTTCCTATTTCCCTGCTTTCTGTCCCTCTTGTCTCTTTCCTTTTAATCTTTTATTCTTCCCACTCCATACTTCCGTTTCCCTTCCTCCTTCACTCGCTTTATTTTCCTCCTTCTTCTTCTTCCTTTTCCTTTTCCTCTTTTCCCTGTTGCCGTTCCATGCTTTTCTCCTTTCCCTCTTTTTAGCTTTCGCTTTCGCTTTCGCTTTCTCCCTTTCCTCTTTTTCTATTTTCCCATTTCCCCCATTTCCATTTCGCTTTTCCTACTTTCCCTTTGATATTTCCCTGTCTTTTCACTTCTTTTCCTTTCCCTCTCCCTTTTTCCTAATCCTCCTTTACACTTTCCCTTTTTTCTTTCACTTCAACCTTTCCTATTTCTCCTTCTCCCTCTCCTTTCTCCCACTCCCTTTTCCTCCTTTCTTTTCCCTTTTGCTCTTTACCTTTTTTTTTCGTTTTCGCTTCCCCCTTTTCCCATTTATTTTTCCCTGTTTCCCCTATATAATTTCTTCCCTCTTTTTCCCTCTTTTCTCTGCAGCTGTTACCTTTTCCATTTATCCTTTTCCCCTTCCTCATTTTCCTTTTCCTTTACTATTTCTCCTTTTCTAGTTTTCTTCCCCTTCTCCATTTCCCTGCTTTCTGTCCCTGTTTCCTCTTCATCTTGCCCTTTTATCCTGTTTACTCTATGCTTCCGTTTTCCTTTCCCCTTCCCTCGCTTCATTTTCCTCTTTCCTCTTTTTCCTTCCCCTTTCTTGTCTTTAAAAAAAATTGCGTGTGTGTGGAAATATCCCCTTTCGTCCTTGTAATTTTCTATTTCCCCTTTCTCCGTTTCTTTTTCTCTTTCCCTTTTCCCTGCTTTCTGTACCTTTTTCATTTTTCCCCTTTTTCTTTCATTCTTCCCAATCCATACTTCCGTTTTTCTTCCTCCTTCACTCGCTTCATTTTCCTCCTTCTTCTTTTTCCTTTCCCTTTTCCCCTTTTTTCTGTTGCCATTTCACCTTTTCCTCCTTTCCCTTTTTTTAGCTTTTGCTTTCTCCCTTTCCTCTTTTCCCATTTTCCCCTTTTCCACTTCCCTTTCCCTACTTCCCCTTTGCAATTTTCCTGTTTTCTCTCCCTCCCTCTTCCTTTCCTTTATCCCCTTTCCCCCTACCATTTCCCTAATCCTCCTTAACACTTTCCCTTTTCCTACCGCTTTTACCTTTCCTATTTCTCCTCTCCCTCCTTCCACTCCCTTCTCCTCTTTGCTTTCCCCTTCTGCTTTTAACCTATTTTCTCATTTTCGCGTCCCCCTTTTTCCATTTCCCTTTCCCTATTTCCCTTTATAATTTTCCTTTTCCCGTTTTTTCTTTCCCTTCTCCCCTTCTCTCTTCCTCTTCCACCTTTTGCACCTCTTTCCCTTCCCTTTTGCCTTTCGTGTTTTTCTTTTTTATGTCTCTTTTCTTCTTTTCTCCTTTTCCACTTTACCCTTTTCCCCCTACATGAAAATATGAATAAGCAAAATATGAATGTTTGAATAAATAGAGAAAAATAAGAATTTTTTATAAATGAACTTTTCTTGGATTAAAAGTGTTAAACGTTAAAGAAAAACAATTCTTTTGTATGAAAAAATGGTTTTAAATAAATACTTTTGTTTCATTTAAATTAATTAAATAGCCACTTGGAATAATAAAAAAATGCCGGCAGAAGGAATCGAGCCTGGACTTTTAGTTATAAGCTCGGGGCACTACCGTTTGATCTAATCGGGAGTTAAAAGTCTCTAGCATCGCGCTCCATATAGCATGCGTGGATTTTTTAGAAGCCGTTTTTTTCGAGAATGGCTTACAAGCGCTTTTTAATTAACCAAATATAAATTTCAGTAAATTGAATGTGTTTAAGTTAATTTATGTAAATGTCAGTATACATTTCGTTGAATGAAAGTTAAATTTTACTGAATTAAATCAAAGTCTACAGAAATAAACGTGGTAAATTCGATTGCAATTCAGTGAATTCAAGTTAATTGACAACAATCTAAAGTTGATCCAATTAAATTAAAAAGAATTCTAATTTTATTGAATTTGATTAAACATAATTTAGTAGAATGAAATTGAAGTAATATTAATTCAAAGTCTATTTAATCAAATCGAAAATAATTCAAAACTGGGTTAATTGAATTTAAGATGATTAAAAATTCATTCAACTGAATTGAAAAGAATTCTACATTTATTCAATTCAATTAAAAAGAATTCTTATTTCATTAAATTGAATAGAAAATAATTCGAAATTAGTTCAATTAAATTGAAAATAATTAAAAGTTTATTCAAGAGAATTTTGATTAATTGACTGTATATTACCAGGAATTAAGTGTTTCCAAGTTGATTTAAGTGAATTTCAGTATGAATTCCAATGAACCAAATTTAATTTTACTAAATTTAATTTACTTTAACAGAATTGGACGTAGAAATTTGACTAAATTCTAGTGAATTAAGGCCAATTGACACGAATTTAAAGTTCTTACAATTCACTTAAAAAGAATTTCAATTTTATTGCATTAAATTAAAAATAATTCAATTGAACGAAGTAAAATAAAAAATAATTTAATTAAACGAAATTTTGTTAATAATAATTTAAATTTCATTAAATTAAATTAAAAGTAATTTAAAATTCATTCAGTTGAATTGAAACTAATTGAAAATTCATTTCATTGAATTAAAAATAATCCAAAATTTCCATTAAAAAGAATTTAAGTTTTATTAAATTCGATTGGAAATAATTCAAAATTTATTCAGTTGAATTGAAAATAATTGAAAGTTTAATCAAGAGCATTTTAATCAATTTGCTGTGAATTTAAGTCAATTGACAAGAATTCAAAGTTGATTCAATTGATTCAAAAAGAATTTCAATTCTATTTATTTGAATCAAAAGTAATCCAATGAAATAAAATTCAACCGATAATAATTCTAAATTGATTCAATTGATTTGAGAATAATTTAAAGAATATTCAATTGAAACAAAAAGAATGCCAAATTTATTCAATTAAATGAAAAAGAACTTTAATTTTATCAAATTGAATAAAATTGAATTTAAAATAATTTAGTCAAATAACATTAAATTGAAAGTGATAAGAAATTCAGTTAGTTGAATCAAAAATAATTCATAATTAGTTCCAAGCAATTAAGAAGAATTCCAAATTTATTTTCATTGATTAAAAAGAATTCTAATTTCATAAAATTAAATTAAAAATAATTTAGAATTTATTTAATCAAATTTAAAATAATTTGAAGTTCATTTAATTCAATGAATAGTGATTCAAAATTCATTTATTTATATTGAAAGTAATTCAACACTCATTCACTTAAATTGAAAAAGATTACAAATTTATTAAATTAAATTTATAATCATTTGAAATTACTTTAATTAAATTAGAATGGAATATAAATTTATTCAATTGAGTGAAAAATAATTGCATTTATATAAAATTAAATTAATAATAATTAAAATTCATTCAGCTGAATTAAAAATAATTCAAAGTTTATTCATTTAAGTTTAAAAGAATTCCAATATTATTAAATTGAAAATAATTCAATTGAATAATATTGAATTAAAAAATAATTCATTTGAATAAAATTGAATCGATAATTATTCAAAATTCATGTAACTGTTATTTAATTGAATAAAATTTAGTCGATAATAATTCGAAATTCATTAAACTGAATTAACCAAATTCAAAATTCATTTAATTGCATGAAAATTATTTAAAATTCATTTAACTGAATTAAAAAGAATCCCAATTTTATCAAATTGAATTAAAAAGAAAACCAAATTTATTTAATTGAATTGGAAATAATGCAAAGTTCATTTAGTTGAATTGAAAAGAATTCCAATATTATTGAACTGAAAATAATTCAATTGAATACAATTATTTGAAACTAATTTATTTGAATAAAATTAAGTTGATCGTGATTATAAATTAATTTTCTGTCATTTAATTCATCAAATCGAAATGAAAATATTTTAATATTCATTCATTTGAATTAAAAAATTACCATATTTATTCACCTAAATTAAAAAGAATTCCAATTTTATAAAATTGAAGTAAAAATATTTCAAAATTAATGCAATTGAATTGCAAATAATTCACAGTTTATTTGGCGAAATTGAAAAGAATTCTAATACTATTGACTTAAATTAAAAATAATTTAACAAAATAAAATTGAATTAAAAATAATCTATTTGAATGAAATTTAATTGATATTGATTCAAATTTCATTCAATTGTGTTAAATATAACTTAAAATTCAGTTTATTAAATTAATGATAATGCATAGTTTATTCAAGTGAATTCCAGTATACATCACATTAAATCGAAGTTAATTCTACTAAATAAAATCTGAGTTCGTAGAATGCGATATAGTAAATTTGATTGTAATTCAGTAAATTCAAGTCAATTGACAAGAATTGAATTGATAATAATTTAAAATTTATTATATTAAATTAAAAATAATTCAAAATTCTTTTAACTGAATTGGAAATAATTCGAAATTCATTCAATTTAATTTAAATTATGATTTAAACTGCAAATTTAAAATCGAGTGAATTTAAAAGAAATCCGAATTCATTCAGATGAATTCATTTAGAATGAAATATAATCCACAATTAAATGGAACTAAAAAGAATTCCTAATTTATTCAACTGAATTTAAAGAAATTTTAATTTTATTAAACTGAATTGAAAATAATCAAAAATTTATTCTATCAAATTAAAATGATTTAAAATTTATTTAGTTAAATTAAAATTAGTTCAAGCTTTATTGAATTGAATTGAAAATAATTCAAAATTTAATCAAATGAATTGATCGCAATTCAAAATTTATTCCATTGAATCGAAAACAATTCAAAATTCATTCTATTACATCAAAATAATTCAGTATTAGTTTAAGTGAGTTGTAATCAGTTAATTGTAATTGAAATAAATTGAAATTAATTGCAAATTTATTTAAGTAAATTAAATTTTAAAAATATTGGAGAGAAAACAGATAAAGTTACTGTAAATTTAACTGAAATGAAAAGAATTCGAAGTTAATTTGATTGAATTGAAAAAATTTAAAAACGATTCAGTTGAATTGATAATAATTCGAAATCTATTCAAGTAAATAAATCATAAATTTTTTAAATTTAGAAATCTCAAAACTTTGAATGTAAGCTTCTTTGAATAATTATCGACAATATTCAAACTAAGGGGAACGTTTCTACAGTGGATAATGCAACCTACAGTAGATAATTATTAATTAAAATTACTAATGTATGGTAAAATAATTAAGTTGAGGTCAGTAATAGTTAAAGCAATATATGTGCTAGTAATTTAAAAAATAGATTTTTTTTCTCTGATTTGTGCTCTTAATTAATGATTATCCACTGTAGGGAGGTTACCCTATGCCAGGCAAACATATATCAATATAATGAAATTATTATTGTGTTGACCTGTAGATATAAAATTAAAAAATATATATTATTTATTAAAGTAGATTATATTGTTGTTTGTCAACGTAAAATAAAGATATATAACTTTTTGATTATTTATTTAAATATTTTATTGTAGGTTCGAAGTCGCTAATCATCTTTCTGTCAACGAAGATAAAACCGAAGACTTACCACCTTTACGATGCTATCTTCTCGTTCTAAATGTAGCGTAGGTATCAAAAAAAATTTTTGCTTTCTAGTTCCACTGGGATTCGAACCCAGGTCTACGGGTTGCTGGTCTGCTCCTTTGGGTTAAGAACACCAGTCCGTCAATCTGTGGACCTGAGCTCGAATACCAGCAGAGGTAGAGAGAAATTTTTTCACAGCAAACAAAACTTTCTGAACAAAAAATTTTTTTAGATCTGAATATGCAGATTGGAGACCAGGACTAGGAGGTCTTTTACAACCTGTACCTTTTCCAGAGGAAGCTCTTGCTGACAAAGAGGTTCAAGAATCAGTTTTAATGTGTGTGATGCAACGTCTGGCCAAAGACCCTAGATGTAATGTCCATAGAGTTTTACTTCCTGTCAGAGAACCTCGACCTGGCTGGATTCATATCGCTGCACCTTCCAGTCCAGCTTGTCCTGATCAAGGAGAACTTTTTGGGGAAATGGTACTTGAAAAAACTTAATTAAAAAAAACTTTAATAGTCTATTAAGTACTTAATTGAATTGTTAAAATTTCCCCTCTCCCCTATCACCTCCCCTCGGGTTACCACTTTTCTATCCTGTCCTGTCCGATCAGATCCCATCCTATGCAATCATATTTTATCATCTTTTCCCCTCGCCCCTTTTTTTTCTCCCTACCGTCTTCTCCCCTCATATTACGTATCATCAATTCTCCTTCCTTAAATTCCTTCCCTTCCCTTCCACTACGATCCGTCCCCTCTTCTCTTATACTTCTCCTCTATTGCTTTTTCTCCTCTCACTTTTTATATTTTTCTTTTGATCACCACCCATATTTTTTCTCTTCATTTTCAATACTTTTTATCCCCTCACTTCTCCTACTTCCTTTCCTTCACTCCTCCCACCTTTTCTCTCCTCAATTTCTACACTTTCCCTTCCCTTAGCTCCTCTACTTTGTCTTCAATTACCTCTTCTACTTCTTCTCACTCCCCCTATTTTTCCTTCCCTAATTTCGATTCCCTACCTTTCTTCCTCTTACTTTCCTCCCATCACGTACTAATAATTCTTCTCTCCTAACTTCCTTACCTCTCCTTCCCTTCTCTGATTTTACTCCTTACACCGTTCCTCACCACCTCTCACCTACCCTACTTCCTCTCACTTTCCCTAATTTTTATCCTCTGATTTCCCTTTCCTCACGCCCCATAATTTTTCTTCACTACTTTTTCTGCTCTCACTTCAAATATTTTTTCTTCCATCACCACTCATACTTTTCCTGCCTTCACTTCCAATACTTTTCATATCCTCACTTCCCCTACTTTCTTTCCTTAATTTTCTCTATCTTTCGTCCATTCACTTTCTATACTATTCCCTTTTCTCACCTCTCCCACTTCCTCTCACTCCCCCTAATTTTCCTCCACTTCTTTCCCTCCCCCAACTTCTTATATTTTTCACCCTCATCACGACTTGTGCTTTCCCTCGTCTCGCTTTCTATACTTTTCCTCTTATCGATTCCCCTACTTTCCCTATTTTCATTTTCTTTAATTTTTTTAATAACCCTCTGCTCGCTGCCCTATTTTTTCCCTGATAGTTTTCCTCCCCGCTCTTGCAACACTTTTTATCTCAAAACCTGCCCTACTTTTTGCCTTTACTTCCTTTACCTTTCCTTCACTTCCTCTACCTTTCCTTTCATCACTTTCCGTAATTTCCCTTCTCTTACCTCCCCTACTTTTTCCTACATCATTTCTCCCACTTCCTCTCACAGCTTCTACTTTCCCTTCACTTCTTTTTCTCCCCTCACTTTCTTTATTTTTTATACCTATCACCACCTATGCTTTCCCTCCCTTAACTTTCTGTACTTTTTCCTTCCTCACTTACCCTACTTAATTATGGTTTAATTTCTTTAATAACCCTCTTCTGACTACTCCTATCTTTCCCCCCACACTTTTGTTTTCTTCACTTGTAACACTTTTTGTCTCCTCACTTCGACTTTTTTCTTTCCTTCACTTCCTCTAACTTTTCTTACCTCACTTTCCTGACTTTTTGTACTTTCCTTCCCCTCAACCCTTTACTTTTCCTTCTTCCACCTCTTCCACTTCTTCTCACCTTCTGTACTTTTTCTCCTCTGATCATCCTTTTCTTAATCTCCTTAATTTTCTTGCTTTCACTTTGAATTTTTCTTCTTATATTACTATACATACTTTTCCTCCCTTCACTTCCAATAGTTTTCATCTTAACACTTCCCCTTACCCTTTCTTTTACTACCTCTACCTTTTCTCTCCTAACTTTTCATACTTTTCCTACTCTTACCTTCCCTACTCTTTTTTCCCTAACCTATCCTACTTCCTCTCACTTACCCTTCTTTTCCTCCTCTTACTACCACTTACCTACCATACTTTCTCTCACTTTCCCTACTTCTTCTTCTCTGATTTCCCATTCCTCACTCACCTTACGTTTTCTTCTCTGATTTCTCCTCCCTCACTCCCTCTACTTCTCTTGCTCCCATCTCATATTTTTTTCTGCTATTAACACACGTACTTTTCCTTTCTTCACTTCTTATACTCTTCATCTCCACACTTCCCCTACTTTCTTTCCCTTACTTTATCTACCTTTACCCCCCTCACATTCTGTGCTTTCCCTCCTCTTACCTTCCTTACTTTTTCTTTCCTCACTTTTCCTACTTCCTCTCACTCGCCCCACTTTTCCTTTCCACAACTCTCCTACTTTCTCTTACTCTGACGAATATTTCCTTACTACTTGCCCTCCTCTCACTTCCTATATTTTTACTTCCGTTACCACCTATGTTTCTTCTTTCCTCACTATCTATACTTTTTTTCTTAATTTCCCTACTCTCCCTACTTTTCCTTCATTTAATTCCTTTATAAACGCTCCCCTCACTTCTCCTACCTTTACTTTCATACTTTTGCCCCCCTAACTTCTAATACTTTCTATCCTATCACTTTGCCTACTTTTTTTCCATTGCTTGCTTTACCTTTTCCACCCACACTTTTCATACTTTCCTTGCCCTTAACCCTCTACTTTTTCTTTCCTTAACTCTCCTACTTCCTCTCACTCTCCCTACTTTTTTTCTCCTAATCCACGGCCCATAATTCATTTCCTCTAACTATTCTTCTCTCACTTTCCCTAAGTTCTTCCACTCACTTCTTATTATTTTCCTCCACTACTTTTTCTTTTCTTATTTCCTACATTCTTTACTCCTATCACCACCCAAGCTTTCTCTCCTTTTACTTTCTATATTTTTCCTCTTCTCATTTTCCCTACTTTTCCTACTCTTTCTTCTTTTAATTTTCTTTAATAACTCTACCCTCACTCCCCCTAGTTTTCCTACGTTACTTCTTCTCCCCACATTCTCCCATTGTTTACTTGTCCTACTTTCCGACTATTTCCTTGACCGACTACTTGACCTACTATTTATCACTTACTTTCCCTACTTTTCCATTCTTTTCTGATTAGGGTTTTTGGGTTTTAAGTTCAGCTTGCGGGAGATTATTAGAATTTGTTAGAGAGTCTCTAAAGAATAATATCTGCTAAATTACTTAAAATTCTGACGCCCTGGCCCCCTATGAGCCCCAAAAAAACCTCAAAAAATTGAAATTGACAATTTTGTTGAAAATTGACGCGTAGAACTTCTGCTTTACCCTTATTTGACCTAAAATATTTTTATTTGACAAGTAAAATATTTTAAAGCGTTTTTCAAACTTATTTTCAACTGTTCAAACCATTTTTATTTATTTAAATAATTAATTTGTTCCTACTAACTCATTGAAAGGTACTTTTCTTAACTTAAATCGGATAATAAGTCATTGATAGAAAGACTGATATTGATTTTGAGCATTTACACATTGTTTAAACAATTAATTATTGCTTGCTTGTAACTTTTTTATAAAAAGAGAAAAAAATCTCTTGTTTTTTTCTAATTTGGGTAACTCTGTTGCTAATTAATAAATATCTACGTTATTCTGATATCACTACCTTATTCTTTAAAAAACTCGTATTTCTTCAAATAATTGTTTTTGTTTAAACAACTTTAATCTGATATAAATTTTTGAAATTCACCTTTTGCTGTTATTATTGAGGAAATTTGTTCTTGTTGAAAATAAAATTTTATGCTGAAATCATTATCCTATTATTTAAACAATTTAATAAAGATTTATTATACATTTTGATAGAAATTTGATAAAATTACGTTTAATTTTGTAGTTGTGGAATTATTGTATAAGTTTTTGCCTTTGAATCTTTCCTGCAGACTAATGATTATTTGTTCTCTGAAAGCTGAAAGTCAGTTTTTTTCATAATTTTTTTTAGGTTTTCATTATTAATATAAAAGCAATTCTTTGAACAAATATAAATCATTCCAAGGATGTGCATAACATTTAAATATTAAACTTTAATCGACACACTTGAATAAATTAAAAAAATCTGATTTTTTATTCCATTTACATAAAAATAAACAATGGATCTTAAAAAATATGTTTAAACATTTCGATAATGGTTTTAATAAAAAATTTTGCTTTTTGTAATTATAAATTACTGCATTTATTATGGAAATACATAAGTTTTAAACACTTATTTCAGAACGAAATTGTTTAAACAAAATATTACTTAAAAAAATCCGAATTTGTTACAGGGTGTGGTGCATTGATTATAAATACAAATGAAAATTGTGTAAACAATCAAAAATAAGTTTATAAAATTTTTAAAATACTTTAATTTCTAAATAAAAATAATGCATCAAAAAAAAGAAAAAACAGGGCTTATATGCGTCAATTTTGCGAAATTGTCCATTTCAGTTTTT
>JAUELO010000230.1:2043237-2053313 GCA_032357855.1 Amphibolips quercusostensackenii | reverse complement strand
ATAATTAGCAAGTCAAGAAAAATTTGTGATTTTTTAAACAAACTTATTTAACAAATGCACTACTGGGATATTCATTGACCAACAAACTTGGTTCTTTCAGCCTAATGAAATATAGGTAACTAATATATAAAACTTTTAATATATTTGGATCAAAATTAATAATTATTTATATTATATAAATATAATATAAATATAATATAAATATAAATATAATATAAATATATTATATTTATATTATATAATTATATTATATATATAATATATATACTCAAGAATTGCTTAAATAAAATTAATTAACAAATGCATTACTTTACAAAAAAAAGTTTGAAAAATAATTGTGAGCAGTTGATTAGGTTGAAGAAATGAAGCTCAAATCTTAAAAAATAGCCAAATAATGCATAACATATAATAGAATTTTTTATTGAAAAATACGAAATATTTTTAAAATTTATTGAAATAAATGTTAATAACAAATAATAATTGTTTAATATCATTAAAGTGTTCTTACAAGTTTATAAAAATTATTGGATAACTTTTATTAATTTAAAATAAAAAAGCTTTTTGTCTGGATGGTGTTCAAATCTAGTGGAAATAAAATGACGAATCGCAGCATTTCTTAATAACCGGTAATCTTGGAAATTACAAAAAATATTTACATTTTTTTAATAATTAAAAAAATTTTTTCTAATAATTTGCTCCATGAAATAAATTGATTTTTTTAATGTCTTGAATTATTTGGAATTTTCTTAGATTTTTCTGAATTCACATGATTTTTTTTCTTTTTATTAATTTTAATTTACATAAATTGTTACAGATTTCTTTGAATTATTTACAATTAGCTTAAATCTACTGGAGTTAAATGATTTTTAATTTAATTGGTTTCTTTGTTGCATTTTTTCGAATTTTTTTTGCATTTTTTATATTCTGTCTATTCTATTTAATTTACTTGAATTCTTTTGAGATTATAGAAATGCTTTTAACTTGATAGGCTTTTCAAATTAATTTAATTAATTATTTATTCGTTAAACTTATGTATGCGTCATAATTTTTCATGGTGAACCCTTCGTTAATTTCTAAATTTAAGGGCAACAATTAATTAATTAAATCACGGAAGATTGCAAAATATTTGACAAAAATAACAAAAACTTATTAAATACTTAAAAACGTCAGTATTTACCTGTGACAGTAGCTGCATATTGTAATAATTTCGTTTTAAGAGACATTTTTTTTCTTAACTTTTTCCGATAACTTAAAAAATTGATTTAAAAAAAATCTGATTCCTTATATCCAAAATTTAGATTTAAATGTAGAATTTCACTTTTCGCTATTAAAACACTTATCGCTATTATATGTAATTTAAGATCTGGATATTAGGCACAAATGAGTATTATTTATTTGATTATTACGATGCACTTTAAACTATTTTATTATATTTATAAATAAGCTAAGCTTCAAGTTCTCAAGCAGAAAAATACACATTTCGAGATGAGCGTCCACCTTAGACTCCAAAGTATCGATATCTCTTTTTTCGTTATTATCAGTCAGTATATTATCTATCAGAAGCGATGCTATCATTCATTCAATATTACATACATATATGTGGACAGGAAGACTAAGAATAAAATAACTAGACGAATAAAAAACTTAGATTTCGTTTATTTTCAGTATCAAAAATCGAGTAAAAAAAATATTTTCAAGAGCGAAAAAAAATAATTTTCGAAGACCAAGCAGTGATTTTTAGGCTATAAAAAATTGTTAATTTTGCGCTCAATCACAAATTTCAAATCTCTAAATAATTCTCTTATCCCTCAGCGTTACTTGCCTGCAGCTATAAGTTCTCTGAAACAAAAATAATTTTGAATATTTAAACCAACATTACACATAAAATCAGAACATTCATCTTCTGAAATCAATGTAAAAAATACAATAAGCTTACCCTGAGACAAGATCGATCCATTCTTTGATATCAGGATGACCTATATCCAAGAAAACTTGTGGATTTTCATCGGTTACAGAATGTTCCCGATAAGGCATGATGCCAGCTAATTTTCCATTTTTAATAAATGGAGTACCACCCTCGCAACTGCGTTTCTGTTTTCTTGGATCGTAGGTGCAAAAATGATGCATAGTGATAGGAATGTGTTCGCCGTGGAGTTTGTAGAATCGTTGACATTGAAAATATTGAATTGTGCCTATTTCAATTATTTGTAATTCATTGGGAATTACTCTTAGGCCCCTAAAATGAAAAAAATAATTTTTTTTTATTTAATTATTTCAATAAAAATGCCCCTAACTCACTCTTATTTTCATTTATCACACTCTTTAACCATATGCCCTACGATCCCCTAAGTTTGGTCTCGTACATCAATGAAAGCCCCGCCCACTGAACATGCCTCTTAAACACACATATCAACCACGCCCAATTTTAATTTTTACGACTTTGACCCACATCATTTACTCCTATTTTTATTTGGTCACTTCCATTAATAAAAGCACACTTGCTGACTCTACATCTCATTTATGCCCAATTTTTATTGATCACGTTCTTTAGCCATGTAAACGATTATATTTGGCCTCGTACAACGATAAGAGTCACACCCACTGACCATGCCTTGCAACCACGCCTAATTTTATTTACTAAGATGTTTAATCACACACTTTACTACCCCTTTTATCTAGCCACTACCATCAATGAAGGCACGCCTACTGACCACGCCTTTTAACGGTGCTATATTGGTATTTAATACGCTCTTTAGCTGTACGATCGTTTATATTTGGCCTCGTGCATCGATGAAGGCTCCGCCCACTAACCACGCTACACAACCACACCTAATTGTATTTACTGAGATGTTTATCCACACTCCTTACCACCACTTTTATCCAGCCACTTCCATAAATACAGGCAGGCGTAACGACTCCGCCTCCCAGCCACGCCATATTTGTATTGAATACGCTCTTTTGCTCTACGATGACTTATATTTGGTCTTGTGCATCGATAAAGGCCCCACTCACTGACCACGCTGCACAACGACGCCTAAGTTTATTCATTACAATTTTTACTGACACTCTCTACCACCCCTTTTATTTTGTCAGTCCCATTTTTAAAGGCACGCCTACTGACCACGCCTCGCAACCGCGCAATTCTCATCGACCACGTTCATTATCCACACTCTTTACCACCCCCTTTACATGATCTCTCCCATTGATGAAAGTCATGCTCACTGACCAAGCCTCTCAAACACGCCCAATATCATTAAACGCGGTCTTTATCCAGACAATATATCGCCCCCTTTCGTTGGCCACGCCCATTAATGCCGCCCACGTCCGTAGCCAGGTTTTCTACCCAAAGGAGGATTTTTAGTTAATAAACAGTAAATTAAAAAAAAATTATAATTCTGAGCGGCAACATCAAATAATTTTTGGTAATAAAAATTACGATACTGATTTGGAATAAAGAATGTCTTAAAAAAATTATATTTCTGAATTTAGAGTAAGATTTTTTTTCAAATTTATTTATTCTAAATCAGAATTAAAAAAAGTTTCCAAAATTTCTTGTTCGAAAGTCAAGATTATAATTCTTAACGAAAATCCCCTGTCTCAAAGTCTAAATTATCATTTTTTATGGAAATCCTCTGCTCCAAGTCAAAATTAAATTTATTTTCAACAATTTTCTATTTCAAGGCCAAAATGTATTTATTTACATTTTCTATTATAATTTAGAAATATAATAATTGACTTGTAACCACTTCATGTCCAAAATTCCTTGTTCCAAATCAAACCATAATTTATTTTTTTCTGAAGTAAAAATTAGAATTTTTAAAAAAAGTTTTTATTCTAAAATATAATTTTTTACGAAATTGCTTGTTCAAATGACAAAATCATAATTCTTCACTAAAATTCCCTGTCCCAAAATAAAAAATATAATTCTTTATAATAATTTCATGTTCGGAACTTAAAATTATATTTCTTTACTGTAATTCTACGTCGAAAATTAAATTTTTTTTTTAAATTTCATATTTCAAGTAAAAATTATGATTTTTTTAAAACTCTGTGTTCCAACTCAGAATAAGAGTTTATGCATATTTTGTACCGCCCCTCTTATTTGGCCACTCCCATTAATAAAAGACGGGACCATTGATCCTGTCTTTCGACGATGCCTAATTTCACTTACCACGCTTTTGATCCATAAAATATATTAAATTTTTTTCAGAACGCGTATAGATGACGCCCATATCTCTCAATGGCGCCCAATTTCGTTGTCCACGCTCTGTATTCATACTCGATACTATTCCTTTCATTTGTCTACAATAATCGATAAAAGTCGCGCCTACTGATTATGCTTCTCAATCACGCCTAGTTTCATTCATCATGTTTTTTATCCATTAAAAAAATCGCCTCTTATCTTTGGCACGCCTGTGGGTGCCGCTCACGCCTCTCAACCACGCCCAGTTTCATTACTCACGCTCTTTATACATACTCTCTATCAACCCCGTTATTTTAGCCAATTTCATCAATAAAAGTCATGCCTACTAATTATGACTCTCAACTACACCTAATTTAATTGACCAACCTTTATATTAATAAAATAAATCACCCTTTTCGTTCCATTCCTTTCATTTACCCACTGTCATTAATGAAATATACGCTTATTGATCATGCCTCTCAACCACGCCTTAATTTATTGACCATGTTCTTTATCCATAAAACATATCGCCTTTTATCGTTGGCACGCTCATGAGTGCCACTCACGCTTCTCAAACACGCCCAGTTTCATTGCACACGCTTCTCAACCACGCCCAGTTTCATTGCTCACGCTATTGAAACATACTCTCTACAACAAACTTTATTTTGGCCAATTTCATCAGTAAAAGTTATGTCCATCAATCATGATTATAAACTACGACCAATTTCATTGAGCAGCTTGTTATTCATAAAATATATCGACCCCTTTTTATCGAAACGCCTTTAAATGTCGCTTAAAACTCTCGAAAACTTCAAGCATATTGCTCACGCTATTTATTTATACTTTACCATCCCTTCTATTTACCTACTGTCATCAATAAAAGGTACGCCCACTGACTAAGCCTCTCAACCACGCCTAATTTTATTGACAAACCTCTATATTCAAGAAACGTATCGGCCCCTTTCGCCACCACGCCTATTAGATACCGCCCACGCAGCTCAACCACGCCCAGTTTTATTTTGCACGATTTTTTTACAAAACGCCTGTTTCAACTCAGTACCAGCGAAATAAAAGGTATGGAAACACTTTAAGTTTGTATGTTAGATCTTTCTGAGAGAAAAATTTTAGTACACTTTGTGGAATGAACCACATTTTTGTGAAAAATGCAATTATTTGGTTGCAGTAGCAATATGGTTTTGATAAAGAAAAATTTTTATTTTGTAGATACAATGATAGATCTCATTTACACGAGAAAACTCTGAAGTGAAAAAAATGAATTGATTTAATAAAATTGCGTTCATTTTGCAAAAGAATTAATTAATCACAAATGGATTTTATCAGGATAATCTACAATGATTATTATCCACAAAATTATGATCAATCAAAAGATTTATTATCAAATGAAGTGCATTTTACTGAATTAATGGATGGTTTCCTCGTTTTGCTTTTTCTTAAGACAAGGAGTATTTGGTTTTGTTAAGATTATTTCAAGAGTTTTTTACGGATTTTAACAATTACAAGGAATATAAAAGAACTGAAGGAATGTCAAAATATTTTGCAGGGTTTTTAAATATTTCAAGGGATTTAAAAAAATGTTAACTGCTTTAAGTCATTCTATAGGACTTTCAATTGTTTAAAAAGATTTTAGGTTTTTTGCTTAATTTTAATAATCAGCAGCTATTTTAAAAGATTAAAAAAATTTTAAGGGATTTAAATAAATTGTTTCTAGGGAATTCAATGAATAAGCTAATTTAATTTTAATTAAAGAGATTTCAAGTAATATGTACCTAATTAATTGGATTATTACGATTTCTAAAAGTTTCAATGATTTCAAAGGATTTCAACATATTTCTATAACAGTTAAGGGAATAAAATAAATTTTAAGATTTAGTGAGAAACAACAATAAAAATAATAATTTATTTAAACAATTCAAATTCAGTTGAAAAATATTTAGAAACTTGTCAATTGTCAGATCGAAATGATCAATTTTCAACTTTTTTTTTTTAATACCGTCTGTTTTCATTTTTTTAGGAACAAATTCTTTCACATTAAAATCCCCATATTCATTACAAAAGCCCGGGGGTACGGGTTAATGTTGATCAATTTGAATAAAAAATAAATTCACTTTCCCAGGAAATAAAAAAAAATTTTGGTATAAGCGTCAATCATCAAAAACCAAAATTAGAATTTTTTGACCACCCTAAGATTTCTCTGGCATATCAGTTGGGAAAACGCTGTTTCTATACAAATTTATTCTACACAAAATATATTGTACACTACGTTTGCAGGTCACATCTTTCCTACATAAAATATTTTCCACACAAAACATTTTCTACGCAAAATGTTTCCTACACAGGTTTGATGTTATTAAATACTGTTATTTTTTTCCTATACAAAATATTTTTTACACAGAATTTAATATTGCTTAATACTGTTATATATTTTGTACACAAAATAATTTTTACACATATTTTCTACACAGAATTTAATACCGTAATATTTTACGGTATTATTAAGCTTGCTTCTTCCCTTGAGAAATAATTAGTGTGAAATATGTTTGGTGTAGGGAAAGTTTCACACTTAATATTTTTGTGTAAAATATGCCTGTGTTGAATATCTTTAAATATTTGTTATATAGCAGCAACAATATTCAAAGTAAAATTATAATCATTTTATTTTGTGAAGGATCTACTTTTTGTAAAAAATATATTGTTCGATGATTCAAATATGTCGTGTAAAACATATTCCATGTAGAATATATTTTGTGTATGAAAAAAATTGGATATAATATTTTTGTGTACAATGTTTTAAGAAGATCCTAATAAGAAAATATTAAAATTTAATTCTGTGCAGAATATATTGTGTGTAGAAAATATTTTTTGCACAAGATTAAATTCTGGGTGGGCAATATTCTGCGTAAAGAAAATTTTGTGTAGAAAAAATGTAACAGTATTACATTCTGTGTAGAAAATATTTTGTGTAGAAAATATTTTGTGTAGGAAAAATATAACAATATTAAATAATATTAAATTTTGTGTGGAAAATCATTTGTGTACTGAATATTTTGCGTAGAAAAAAAACAGTATTACACAAGATTAAATTCTGGGTGGGCAATATTCTGCGTAAAGAAGATTTTGTGTAGAAAAAATGTAACAGTATTACATTCTGTGTAGAAAATATTTTGTGTAGAAAATATTTTGTGTAGGCAAAATATGACCAGTATACGTTTTGTACAATATATTTTGCGTAGAATAAGTTTGTGTAGGAACGTGTGTTACTCTCTGACATGAGCCATATTAAAAACTTATTCATCGGGCGTCTGCGCATGCGCAGTCGCGTGCTTTATAAGAGAAACCAAATTTTCGGCAGCAAGCAACAAGTGATTGAGAATCATTTTTCAAAGAGTTTTCATCTCTTACTGGATTTAAAGACACAAGCAACAAAAGGATAAGTTTTTGTCATAGATTAAAAATGAAGCTTTCATAATTTTGATTTGATGAGATATTTCAAATTGATTGACATTTAATAGATTTTAAAGATTGTTTAAAAAAAATGTTGATAAAAGTGTTATTTATGTACGTATATATACTTAAAATACAATAGTTTCTCAGAAATATCAAAGATAAACAAATTTCAATATTTCCTTAATAATGAACTCCGAATTCAATTTTTCCTTTCAATTAATATTAGCATAACATCCAAATATTCCCTATAAGTTTCTTATCAAAATTTTCCTGATGAGGAAGCCTTAAGGGCATGTGATACTTAGAAAATTGACGATTTTAGCAGTGTTCGGTTCCCTCGGCTTTACTTCTCCAATAATAAAAATTTCCTCTTAAAAATTTGGGGAATGATAGGGAACATGATAACGGACGTCCCTTGACTTTTTTTTTGTAGTATCATTAAAAAAATTTTAATTTTGCTAAATTTGGTAACAGTATGTGTATTTTGAGGTTATGTGTCTTACATTTCTCCGATTCCTCCCACGCTTTACTCCTCAAGTACACAGTATTTTCCGCCGAAAACTTAGGACAAGGAAGAAAACATAGAAACTAATGTCCCGGAACTAACCTTATACGTAGGAAATTAAAAAAGTTTATTTCATAAATAATTTGATACTTACAAAATTTTCGATTTTAGCAGGGTTAGGTTCCACCGACTTTTTTCCCACAATAATAAACATTTCATCTTAAAAATTTGGGGAATGATACAGAACATGCTAACGGACGTCCCTTGACTCCTTTTATCAAAGGATCATTCAAAAAAATTTTATTTTGCTGAATATGGTGAAAGTATATATTTGAGGCTATGTGTCTTACATTTCTCCCACGCTTCACTCCTAAAGTACGAAATATTTTTCGCTAAAAACTTAGGACTAGGAACATAGAGATTATTGTCCCGAAACTAACCTTATTTGTAGAAAATTTAAAAATTTTATTTCATAAATAATTTATAAGTAGCAAAAAATGAAAATTAGTTTCAAAGTTTCATGCTGTTTAGTACGCCCTATATACCACTAGGTTTTTTCACAGACGCTGTAAGACAAGTAAGAAATGACAGAGAGCTGAAATCGTTCCTAACTTCAAGATGGTGCGCATACATAAAATTTTTATTTAGCGCAATAATTTTTTTTTGTTACCATCCCTAAAAAAAGTGTCGAGGGACGTCTTTTATACTATTTTATAGCATCTCTGAATTCAGTTTTTAAAAATTTTAATTTTTGTGGACAAACACCCGGGGGAACTGAACCTGACTTACCACCCGACGAAGTATCACATGCCCTTGAACATGTTATACGAAATGTAGTATAAACAAGACGGATAAATAATAAAGATATATCTGTCTCTAATGGGCTATTTTTGAAAGTTATTTAAAAATATTTTTCTCTCATTTCAACTCCTTATGTGCAATTATGTCACCTACATTGACTTTTTTCAAATATGTTCTTAAAAAACGTTTTTTTAAGAAACATACTTTCTTTTCAAGCCTTCTCTTGCAATTTCGTTGCACATGTTTACGTTTATGTTCAAAAATTTTTTTGTTGAAAACTTCTGTTTGAGTAAAATTTTGTCGACTCCAACCATTTTTTCAGTAAAACAACAAATAAATTTTTATAAAATAAACAGAAATTGGCTAACAAAATTATTTTGTAAACCGAACTTAATTATATAATAATTAAAGTTTCTTAGTGATAAAGAAGAAGTCTAAATATATGTGAAGAGGAACAAAAATATCTAGCCTTAGGATCAAAAAATCGATTTTCAGGTTTTCATTGATCCCTAAAGTTGGGATACCTCGAAGCTCTAATGCGTTTGGTTCTGTTGATCAACACTCGATACGCACGATTAGACAGGTTTTCCTGATAATTTTTTCATGCATTTTTCAATTTTGTTTTATAAATCGTAATAAAACATTTAAATAACATAGAATATTATTATTATTCATTGCTATCGTTCATTTTAACTTACTTTGATCCTATTACGCTGCAGCCCCATCCAGTAATATAGCCCGGACTATGTGGGAGAAGTGGTTTTTGTGTCCGTTCAATTTGGTGATTAATCCGACCGACAGGTGGAAAAATTTTAACCAAGCAAATATCAAAATCGTATGTGAATTGATTGAAGTGTTGGTGAGGAATTATCATTGAAACATTGTGACGCATTCCACGATTTCTTTGTGCTGATCCAGATAAAACGACGTAACTTGCAGTTTCTTTAAAACAGGAAGCAGGAGCGATGATAATATTAGGCACTAATATATTACCGACACAGTGACTAACTTCACGTCTGAGAATATTGACAAGATGACGAACATGCTGAATTGATATTCCTCTACTTAAAGGCAGGATTTTGCTGATTAGTCGTTTTTTTCGAATGTGAAGATCCGATGATT
>JAUELO010000230.1:2028970-2043137 GCA_032357855.1 Amphibolips quercusostensackenii | reverse complement strand
ACTTAGGATCCAGAAAACACAAAACAGATGCATTAGAATGATATGAAATAAATTGTATAAAATTTTTAAGAAATGCATGTTCAATTACCATTATTTAGGAATAGATGCTTTTTGATTATTGTTTTAACAATTTTTATAACCAAATTCACAGTTTGGCAACTTTTCCATGAATAGGCTTGAACTTCGTTTACAGAATCAAGTAGACCGATGATTCCTTGCTATTATACTTTGCAAACTAACAAAAAATATTTATCATTCAAACAATTTTTTTAAACACATTCATAGCTTGTCGATTTTGCAATTAATCGAAGTTGTCAATCGGTAAAAATGGACAATAAATGCATTTGTTCATAACAACTGTTCAAATAATGAGCAATTTTTTTCGATTTGCAAAGTATCATAGTAAAGAGTCATCGGAAAGACATACCTAGTTGATTTAGTAAACCAAAATTAAGCCTACTCATCAAAAAGTCGCCAAACAGTGAATTTGCTTATAAAAATTGTTTAAACAATTACAAAAAACATCTATTCTTAATAAATGGTAATGGAACATTAATTTTTTCAGATTTTATACAAAATTTATAATTTAAATGAGCTTAATATTGAGTATTCAAAAAAATGACTTTTCGTCATCAATTCGTTTAGAACACAATAAAATTTTTTTAATAATAATTCTAACGAGCTAGAAATTATTTTTATGTAGTTGTTACACTGCTTTAAGATCTTCTTTAATCCACTAAAGCAGCCACTAACTATCTTTACTGATAATGTCAAGTGAGTAAAAAGAAGAGGAAATTTTTTAATCAACAGGAGTGCTCTATTACGACTTTTTAAGAGCTTGTGAAGCCAGTCGACTACGCGAGACTGGACCTTTCGTTGAAAAACTTTTGTCGATTCATTTACAATATTTGGGCAAAGTTGTTAAACTTTTGTTCAAAATTGTGAATTTAAATTAGAAAATAGTCACTGACTGTATAATTGACATCGCCACAGACTATACGCGTACGCAGGTATTTTATTGTACTGAACGATACAGTGATTAGATAACGCGGCGCGACACACCACCAGTCATCTGTTAACATAAGTAGCAGACTCAAAATCAAGGTACACTATTAAAGACATACACAAACACTGATAAAGAGAACACCATGGCAGACGAAATAAAAAAAACGCATTTTCAGAGCCGACAAATACCCTAATTGTAGCTTTTAATGCAGATATAATTAGCATATTACAAAAATTATCAGATAGGATGTCTAACATGGAACTCGCAGTAAATACTCGTAAGGAAGAAATTTGCTCTATAAAAGAAATTTTGATTTGGTTACTTCGGACAAAAGCAAAACGGAGAACGACGAGGAATCTCAAGTAGGTGACGGTGACGCGTTATTTGTAGACCCAGAACAGTTGCTTGAGGAAAAACAAATTAAACCTAGGCTTCCATGAAGGTTGTCAAACGAAAGAGTAACAAACTGAAATCAAGCCATTTCTACAAGAGACAGGCTTTCACAAATGTCTTATGAATGAATATAGACCACAAGCAGAACTTCCCTGCGAGAGACGCGGTGAAATTATTTAAAAAATTTAATGGCAAGACAATGTGGAAGTTGAACCCAAAACTCTAGTAAAAAAATTAAATCGCAGTTTTTTAATCTAGGAGTCTAATAAGACTGGATCATTGCAAAAAAAATCAAAGAAGAAGAGAAAAAACCTATTTGCTTCTTATCAATCTAAGATTAGGATCTTTTATAAGCTCTTAGAACTAATCGCGGAACAACTAGATTACTAGAAACTCATTGCACCAAACTCTCAGTAGTCTTCCAAAGAGCTGAGAAAAGTACACGGAATTTTGATACAAGATTCAACTAAAGAAGGCATAAACTGTTGTATGCTGTACAATAACAAATACTTCAATGCAAACGAGAAATACGCATAAAAAATAAACTGCAAACAGTTTAAAAAAAAAGACATGAATTTATGGAAAGAACTTTCAGACCGAGTTTCGAACAAAATCCCACCGATTTTAGAGAAGCACATTAAATGGCAATACATTTAAAAGTCTGGTTAGCTAAATAAAGTAAAATTTTCCAATCAAGAAACACAATTACACCCTAATGACCTATTCGTAAAAATCCCAATGAAAATCCTTTTGAAACCCTTGACTCCTAATTCAATAAGCAGAAACACCCTTCGACAAACAATCCTTTAAATCGCAGCATACCTTCGTAGCAGTGACTTCAGTTACTCTGCAGTCACTGCAAATACCTAGACACATCGAAAACCAATGTTTCTCTGAACAGAAAAATTTTTACACGAAAGCCTTGGGAGGCCGAGTGCCGGACCCTATAGCTTTTCTAAAAGAAAAAACGCAGGAAAAAAAAATATCCGAGAAATGGAACCGGAGACAGAGTATCAGCAATTTTAGGAAAATAATATTTTATTAGAGGACAATTAGACGAAAAAATCAAACCTGTGAAATTATTAGTTGATAGTGGCGCATTGATAAATCTAATAAAAGGAAATCGCTTAACAAATACCACCAGAGAATTTCAATAAACAAAGAGTTCTTAATATGAAATGATGAGAACATCTTTTTGTCATTGTACCAGAAAAATTTTTTATACCTAAGAAAGGCATCATTAAAACACCATTTCTATACTCTTATCAGTTTTACTTGTCCAATAGCTTTCTCCAGGTCGACAATGAGGTCCATCCCTTAGAGTACGGCGGTATCCTTATCCCAAAGAATACCATCGAAATGATAAACTTAAAAACAAACAAAAAGCAGAGGCACGTTTTCATAGAAGATAATTCTCAGATTCCAAATTCTATCCATTGTATTGTTGACTTACAAATTATAATTTCCGTAAGTAACGAAACTCAAACAAATTCAGAATTAAGCGATAAAGAGATAAATTATAAATTTATCAATGTTGGCCTAGAGCGAGAGTAGCGTGTAACGAACATTACATAAGAGAAATTAAATGCTAGATTGATACTATTGATCGCAAATTTAAAACTTGAACATATCAAGGATGCTCATAGAACACAGATCCAAAAAAAGCCATCTCTCATTACATTTTCTCACTATAAGGAGATCCACTACCCAGAACAAGTCTAGCGATACATAGAATCATCTTGAAAGACTAAGCAAACATTTATGTACGTAAACTGCGAGAACTGGAATGCCATAAAGAAGAAATTTTAAATCATGTAAATAAAATGTTTACTAAAAGAATAATAGAAGCCTCGGACTCACTATTTAATTTATCATTTCCGGCAGGCCCAAGAAAATACGACGCGTCAGAAAAACCTAAATGGAAGCTTGTCATTGATTTTAGACAGTTAAATGAAAAAACAGATGGACATGCGTACCCACTTTCTCTAATCGATGAAATTCTGAATCACCTGGGAAAATCAAAATTCTCTTTAGCCTTTGGAAGTGAACTTTAAAAGCACAACGAAAGTCTGGTTATCTTATTTGAACGTTTACGGGCTACTGAACTTAAACTTTAATCAGATTAGTGTGAGTTTCTTTGACCTCAACTGGAATTACTGAGACTCGTGATCACAGAAGACGGAGTAAAACCAAACCCATATAAATTATTAGCTGTCCTAAATTTCAAAAGACGAAAGAAACAAAAAGAAGTCATATACTTCTTAGGACAAGCTGATTATTACTGAAAATTTATTAAAAAAACTTATTTACGATAGCTAAGCCACTAACAGAACTGACGACAAAAAATCAACCTTTTAATTGAACGCCATTTTGCACTTCCAAAAACGAATTTAGCAATTGTCTGGGCAGTTAAGCGGTTACGACAATATCTTCTCGGATGTAAATTTATAATACAAACGGACCATCAGGCTATTTGACAATGTGGCTTTTTGACAAAAAAGCCCTTTTTCCAGGTTAATACGGTGAAGATTTTACATGGAAGCATACATGTATGAGATTATGTATACAAAAGAGAAAAACAATAAGGCAGCTGATGCGCTTTTGCAAATGCATCCTGAACAAGTTCCTACTGGAGATATGTTTAATTTTCTACTACAGACAAAATCCACAAAACACATATTTTTTTCTAGGTAAACTACCTGCTAAAGAACAAGGTAAAGGAAAGAAACAAAATTTATTGAGGGAAGCACACGGAAAGGTGGCCACTGGTCGTTCCGTTAATTAATGTCAAGAATGTCAACGCCAAAAAATGACCTAAATTCATCCCAAGGTTTAAGCAGTCATTCCAAAAATTCCGACGCAGCCAAATAAGGAGATCACAATTGACATAGTTGGTCTACTGCCGCAAATATTGAGTGAAAAAGAAAATATTTTATCTATTTAAGATGTGTTCACGAAATATATAATTCTTATACTATTACAGGAAACGGCAAGCGAAAGCATAATAACTAATCTGCTGGATCATTACATTCACACCTTTCCCTCTTCAAAGCACATCTTAACTGACCAAGGCACTAAAATTTATTTAAATTGGTTTAAAAATTTAACAGCCTTTTTCGAATCAAGTACATTAAAACAACTGCTTTTTATCCACAAAGTAATGAAGCACTTGAAAGAACTCACGGATCAATTAAAGATTTGTTAAAGACATATGTGGCCAAAAACGAGACAGAATGGAACCAAAAACTAAACCTAATATGTTTAGAATTTAATACCGCAGTTCACGAAATCACAGAAAAGGCCATTTGAACTGTGGATTCCGGAAATTCGAAAAGAATGATTGATTTTCTCACTAAAACTCCCAAGAGGTCACTTTTTGCAGTGAAGGTTATTTCACACTGATATGTGCAACCATCTTAAAGTTCTTGATTATAGGCGTCAACTTGAATTGCAAAAATGGTATTTAGCGTTAGTTTTTTAATTCACTTCTGGCAAAATACTGCAATTCACAATAGAATTAAAAATAACCTTATTAATCAACCAATTAATCGTTAGAAATTATCATTTATTAATTATAAATCAAGCTTTTTAAAATCTAAAGAACAAAAGTAATACCTTGAGAATTAATTGTAAAGCATTTCTATGCATGCGGAACAACTTTATGTTACATACTAAAAGTCAAACATAATGTCAAAACTGACTTATGCTTTCATAAACTGTCAAATAGACAGTTTGGTAATGTGAGTGAATGAATTTGAAGATTATAAATAATTGCTTGCAATAATTAAAATATTAATCGTGTAAATATTAATCGTGTAGATCCGCGCCCAAGTAGTTCTAGTTTTGTCACTTTCTGTTGATGTAGATGACATCATCTATTTACAAGTTTCACAACACTACCTTTTTATACATTTGATAAGGTTAAAAATGTTACACAATCCTCTTCTTTTATTAAATTCAATCTATTTTATAATTAGTATATACAGCCCTAAAATAATACATATACAAGTTTTTAAAAATAATTTCTGAAGCCTAAAAAATTTTTCGAATATAAATTATTTTGTGCAGTTGTGCGGTCTGATGTATTTAAGTACTTACCAGTATTCTCTGTCGATAAATATGCAGTTACTTGAGCCAAAATGGCAAAAAGTATCAAGAGACTCAAAAAATAATTTTTCTCCATTTCAGCAAGAAATTATCTTAACAATGACTAAGGAAATATTTTTGAATCGTCTTTTATGTATAGTGATACTCAAGGATAAAAAGACTTTTATTTACATGCAGTTCGGCTAATTACAAAATATGTTTGTAGAAGTATAATTTAAAACCACTAAATCTGATTGAAATATGGCTTCTATAATAAAAGTATTTCCTGTCCTTGAACTGAAATCCATTTACAAATTTATATTGCGAATAATTTTGCACTTACTTTGATAAAATGCCCCATGTTAAGCAACAATTATCTGGAAAGTCACTTCTGTTAATCATTAGGACAAATATTGTAAATGCAGTAGAAATCTTTCAAATGTCATTCTTTACTTAAAATTGAGACAATGAAACGAAAATGCAACCTCTTTATCGCTATTGCTATCAATAAATGCAGAAAGTAGCGTGACGCATTTAAAGGATTTCTGCATGAAAACAAATTTTCAATGTATATTCTGAGGGTAAAATAGATTCTTGAAGCCAAAATATCACAACAATAGTTTTTTTCATCAATGAACGCTTATCTTTTTATTATTAGAATTTATCAGTTGATTGACACAATCAACAGTCAGATTAAATTCTATTTTCTTGCATAGATGTCTACAATAGATGACACTGATTTATCTAAAATATAAAAGTTCTAATTTTAATATTAATATGTTTCTGCTCTTGAAATCCATAAGCTTATAATGTTATTATCTCACAAAATCAATTTTCTTAATTTTAGCAATTGTTGAATCTCGTCAAGCGTTCTTCCTTTAGTTTCAGGAGTAAGGATGTAAAGTCCAACAGTACCCAAAAGAGCGCCGAAACTAAAAATCCAAAATGATTTATAAATCCCCACTATGTCAATGAAATCTTGAAATATTAGCAAAAAAAAGAAACTGAATGACATATAAGAAATTTTATTGAAAGCTATCGCTCCACTTTTGATGTCAGTTGCAAAAAGTTCCCCTTGATAAATAAAAAATAAATTTTGCATTCCACAGGAAAGCATCACGTCAAAAAGCGTTAATCCAAAAAGAGGCACCCACTCATAACATGAAAGATCGACATTTTTTTCTTTCAAAAAGAAAAAAAGACCCACAAGTCCTATTGAAACTGAGCCGGCTAATCCGGTAAATGCGAGAAGGACTTTTCGTCGAATTTTTTCTACAAACTGAGTACTTATGAATGAAACAATTGCGGTAGAACCTGCTAGAACAACGGTGGCTTTTTCTGGTGACATAAAGGATCCTTCGTACGTGAAAATTTGCTGCGTAAAAGTTGTGATCCCTGAATGTCCAGAGAGAATATTTGTCGCTCCCATAAACATTGTTATTTCCACAGCTCTGCGATTGTTAGGAATCGCAAAAAGCTTCCAAAGAACTGTATCCTTCAGATCGAAAATTTTAAATCCACAATTGCTGGGTTTCAATCCATCTTTTTTATTCAATTTCATTTCCTCTATCCTGGAGGGATTCAACTTCATCATCACTTCCTCTTCCTTTTTCTGGTTTATTTCCCAAAAATGTGAGGAATCCGGCATAAAGAAAAAAATCGCAATAAATAAAAAAGGCATCATCAGAAAAACAAGATTCATGTTTTTGTAACTCAGAAATGCTCCCAGAACCATAGTAAACAGAAATCCGAGATTCATCAAGAATTTCATTAAAACGAGAAACACTCCTCGATTTTGTATATCACCAATTTCTGAAATGTAGACAGTGGAAGCAGAGACTCCTCCTCCGTAGCCTATTCCGCCTATAATTCTGGCTATATATAAATGTACGTGATTTTTTGCTATGATAATGAAAAGCCATGAGGCTATTTGTGGGAAGGTATACATCATCAAAGTCCATTTTCGACCAATCCGATCAACGAATAGAGGATTTATTAAATACCCAATTATCAATCCGACCACGTAAAGGGAAGCTATCCAGGAACCTTGTCGTTTTGATACTGGAAATTCCGAGTTTTTTTCAGTTAAAAAAGGCAAGGCTGGCGATGGCCAGCAAAAGCCACACACAAATCCAATTGCTGTTATAGATGCTGAAAAAAATTGTTTATATGTTTATCTGATTTTAAAAAACGTTATATTTCCATGGACAAATAAGTTCTCACGGAAAATCATGTCTAATTCTATAAATTTTTACGAACTTTAATTATAAATTAAGTATTTTTGTGAAATAGTAGTTAAATATTCAAAAAAATATTGTTTAATTCAATAGCCGATTTTGTTTGTTTGTGTGAAATATATAAATTTTTTAAATTTTTGTTGAATTTTTTGCTTACTTGTAATAGCAGCAGTGTATTGTAACAAGAGATGCCTTCTTTCATCCTTGACCATTTTGTTTAATTTTTGTATCAAATTTAGAATAAAAGAATAAATTGATTTTACACTTTCAGTTGAAACTAATTACACTATTTTCCTAAATTTCAAGTAAATTAAATTACTTTTTATAAAAAGTGTATAGATTCTTAAGGAAACATCTTACACCGAGTATAGTTGCATACTAACGTTGTTATGAAAAGATATTCTATTTCAAATCTTATCGGAAATCAATTTATCTATCCAAAAGAGATAATACTACTCACCAGCACTCAAATAGAATGATTAAATTTTATAAATATTCTAAGAAAAATATTGATCTAAAGTATGTTTTTTAAAATTAATCAAAAATTAAATTTCATTAAAACATTAACCTTGTGCTTCCATATTTTGTCTTTTTTCTGATTGAAATTTTTTGTACTTTTCACTTTAGTACCATAACTTTTGGCTTTAAAATTATTCGCATTAAACGGGTTAATTGAAAAATTTTTAGTAGCATAATTTTTGGTACCAAAACTATTTTCAAAATTAATTTTTAACCAAGAAAAACGAATTTTCAAAAAAATGTTAAATTTTCAGTTAAAATTATAAATCTTTGGGAAAAAATAATTTTCAACACAATAGTTGCAATTCCAACCAAAAAAGTAAATTTTTAAACAAAAATTACCAATTTTTTAACAAAAAAATAAAACAAAAACAAATGTAGAGCACAATACATCAATTTTCAACAAAATAGTGAAATTTTTATCTAAAGGAATGAATTTTCAAGTAAGAAGATCATTTTCAACCAATAAAGTCAAATTTTTAACGAAATGGGTAAATTTTCGACAAAAAAAAAATTCCAACCGAAAATGGAATAGTTACATTCTCAGTTAATAGAATTAATTTTAATTTTGAAAAAATTTCAAAAAAAAAGCTGAATTTTAAACCTAAGAATAGCTATTAAAATGAACTTTTAACCAAAAATTGAACGAATTTTAAACAAAAAGTTCAATTTTTACCGCCTAAAAAAAAATTAATTACTCCAAAAAAAGTGAAATTTTTAATGAAATACACGAATTTTTAACTAATTAGTTTAATTTTCAACTAAAAAAGATAAATTTTCAACCACAAAATAAAATAGTTATATTTTTAGGTAAGAAAATTAGATTTTATAAAAAACACGATTTTTAAAGAAAAAAATTAAATCTTCAAACAAATAGATAAATGTTCACACAGTAAACTGACTTAATTTTGAACAAAAAAGACTAATTTTTTGGTAAAAAATTGATTGATTAATTTAATATTTCCATTTCTAACTAAGAAAGATATAAATGGAACTAAAAATATAATACTTACATAAACTTTTAGTAACAAAAATTACTTCCTACAAACAAAATTAATTTTCTACTAAAAAAGTGATATTTCCAGACAAAATAAATTAATTTTCAACGAAGAAAAATACAATTTTTGTAAAAAATGTCTAAAACAAAAACGAATTTAAAAAAGAAAGTGAAATTTTCAACCAAATAGTTCAATTTGCAGCTAAAAGAAATCAATTTTTAACGAAGAAGATCTAAGCTTTCTTGAACGAAAGTTGAATTTTGAACAAAAATGTATGGATTTCGGAATAAAGAAAAATTTTTATCAAAAAATGGAACAGGTAAATAAATAATTAAGAAAATTAATTTTTGACCAACGATTATTATTCTACCAAAAAGTTGAAATGTCAACTAAAGAAGATAAATTTTTCACCAAGAATCAAGTAATTCAATTTTTGATAAGAATATTGATTTTCAACCGGAAATAAAACGAATTGATAACAAAGTAGTTCAAATTTCAATCAAGAAAATGAATTTTCAATCAGGAAGATTAAATTACTCTAAAAAATTCAATTTTCAACAAAATTTATAAACTTTTAACCAATTTGTTCAATTTTAAAACCAAAAAGATGCATTTTTAACCAAAAATATAATCACATTTTCAGTAAGAAATTAGTTTTTATAAAAAAAGACGAATTTAAAAAAAAAGTTAAATTTTCAACTAAAAATAGAATAATTAAATTTTTATTAAAAAAAATTATTTTGATAAAAAAACTAATTTGGAATACAATAGTTTAATTTCTAAGCAAGAAGATGTATATTAACCAAAAAGATTAATTTTTCACAAAAAAGTCAAATCTTTAACCTAATAATTACATTTTTAACTAAAGAAATATATTTCCAACAAAAAAATAAATTCTTAACCACGAAGATTAATTTTTGACCGAAAGAGATTAAGTTTTCACAAACTACATAGATTAAGAAGATTATAAATAATGAAAAAAAAGATAAATTCTCACCCAAAAAAACATTTATAACTAAGAATGGAATGGTTAAATTTTTAGTTGAAAAAATTCAAATTTCAGCCAAAAATAAAACGCTGATGTCATTAACATATATACTATTTCGAATCTTATCGGAAAACAATTATTCTTTCTAAAAAAATTATTTCAATAAAAATAATAAATATAATTAAATTGAAATTAAATGTATAAAAAAAAGAAATATAAATTTAATTAAATTAATAAGAAAATTAAATATATAATAATAAAATTGAAATTAAAATCGTGACTCGAAGGTTATTTTTTAAACCTGATCAAAAAATTGAATTTAGTCAAAACTTTGACTTTTGTTCCCATATTTTGTTTCTTTTTACATATAAATTTTCGGTACTTTTTATTCTATATAATTAGTACGAATATCAACGGTCTTAAAATATTTGTCACATCATTTTTGGTATCAAAACCGTAAAAAAATTAACTTTTAACCAAGAAAAACAAATTTTTGATAAAATAGTTTAATTTTAAATTAAAATAATAAATCCTCAACAAAAAAATGAATTTTAAAACAAATGGTTAAGAATTCGACCAAAAAAATGAATTGTCATACAATAATATTAATTTTTTTAACAAAAAATGTGTGTTTATGTGTCGAAATTTTCAATTCCCCTTTCTCCATTTCCCCCGTTTCCCCTTACCATCGTAGTCTCGTTTCCCTTTTACTCTTTCCCTTTTTCCTTTTCCCCTTTCCCTTTTTCCTCTTTACCCCTTTTCTCTTTTCCTCTTTCCACATTTCACTTTTCAATTTCCCCTTTTCCTTTTCCGTTTACCCTTTTCCCCTGTCCCTTTTCAACTTTTAACCTTTTTCCCTTTTCTCTTTTCTGTTTCTTTTTCCACTTTAATCTTTCCTTTTTCTACTTTCCCCCTTTTTCCTTTTTTCTTTTTTCGTTTACTTCTCGTTTTGCCCTTCCTCTTTCTTCCCTTGTCTCTTTTCCCTTTTTCCAATTCCCCTTTTCCCAATTTCGCCTCTATAATTTCCCCTTTCCGCTTTTTCTTTTTCATTCCCTCCTTTCCCCTTTTCCTCCTTTCCTTTCCCCCTTTCAACTAAATAGTTTTCTGCTAAAAAAATTCAGCCAAAAATGGAAGACTTACATTTTTAATTAGCGAAGTAAATATTCATAAATAAAAAGATAAAAAAAAAAATAATAATTTTCAAACGTAGATGTTCAACCAACAATAGTTGAATTTTCAACTAAAAAAGGTAACTTTTCAACGATATACATGAATTTTGAACTGAAAAACATAAAATTCCAACAAAAAATGGAATATGCAAATCTTCCGTTAATTTATGTTAAATTTTTAGCCAAAGATATTAATTTTCGACCAAAAATGAAACAGAATTTTTAACAAAATAGTTTAATTTTCAACATAATAATTTGATTCTCAACTAAAAAAACCCTTTTAAACCAAAAATAAAATAGTTACATTTTCAGTTAAAAAACTAATTCTCATAAAAAAATAATTTTTTGACAAAATAGTTTAATTTTCAACAAAATAGTTAATTTTTCAACCGAAGAAATGAATTTTTAATCAAGCAGATTCATTTTCTGACAATAAAAGTCAAACTTACAATTAGAAATAAAATATTTCAACTAATGGAATAGTAACATTCTCAGTTAACAAAATTAATTAAGAAAAAAAATTGTTTTCAATAAAACAGTTGAATTTTCAACCGAAAAGATGAATTTTTTTAAAAGAAGATTAATGTTTTATTAACAATAGTTAAATGCTCAACCAAAAATAAAACGAATTTTTTAACAAAATAGTTTCAATTTCAACCTAATAAATAAATTTTCAACTATAAAAACAAACCTTAACCAAAGATGAAATAGTTACATTTTCAGTTGGAAAAATTAATTTTCATTAAAAAAAAAAACAAATTTTCAACAGAATGGTTGAATTTTCAACTTAAGAAATAATTTTTTGAACTAAGTAGTTAAATTTGCAACTAAAGAAATAAACTTCTAATTAAAAAAATAAATTTTCTAAGAAGAAGATTAATTTTCAACAAGCTACATAAATTTTCAACCGAAAATAGTTGAATTTTCAATTAAAGAAGTCAATTTTTAACAAAAATATGTGAATTTTTAACCAATAATAGTTTAAATTTCAACTAAAAAAGGTAACTTGTCAATAAAATACAAAAATTTTCAAATAAAGAATATAAAGTTAAAAAAAAATAAAATAGGTAATTAATAAGTTAAGAAAATTAATTTTTAAGCAAGGAGATAGTTACTCTACCGAAAAGTCAAATTTTCGTCTGAATAAAAGAAATTTTTAACCAAAAATTTGAACAGCTGAATTTTTGGCTAAAAAAAATTAATTTTTGACTAAAAATTAACGAATTTGTAAGAAAATAGTTTAATTTTCAACCAATAAAATTAATTTTGAACCATGAAGATTAAATTACTTTCAAAAAGTCTATCTTTTAATAAAATACATGAAGTTTTGATAAATTAGTTCAATTTTCATCTAAAAAAATTTAATTTTAACCAAAAATAGAATAGCTAGATTTTCAGTTAAAAAAAAATAGTTTTCCATTAAAAAAAAGAATTTAAAAAAAATAGAGGAATTGTAAACCAAAGAAATAAAGTTTTAACCAAAGAGATGAATCATCTTTCAACAAAAAAGAACTATTTTCTGCCAAAAAATTCAAGCTATTAACCAAATCGTTTAATTTTCCAGCAGGAAAGACACATTTCTAACTAAAACTAAAATCCTGACATGAATTTTAGTAAAAAAATTAATTTTCATAAAAAACAAATCTTTTTACCAAAAAAGTAATATTTCTAACCAAATTGTTCAATTTTTAACTAAAAGAAATAAGCTTTAATCCAAGAAGATTAAATTGCTTCTAAAAAAGTTTAATTTTTATTAAAATACATAAATTTTCAACAAAATAATTTAATTTTTAACTACAAAAGATGAATTTTAAACCAAAAATAAAATTCTAATATTTGCAGTTAAAAATAGTAATAATCGTAAAAAACTTTTTCCAAAAAAGAAATTAATTTTTCACTAAAATGATAAATCTATAATCATAAATATTAATTTTCGACCAGACAGACGAATTTTTAACCAAATAATAACATTTTTAACTAAAAAATACAATTATTTAACCAAAAAATAGAGTACTTACATGAATTTGCAGTAAAAAATTAATTTTTAATCACATTACGTCTGTCCTTTATATCTGCTGACATTGGTTCAATTGAATATGCCTTTAAAAAAATTTTTAAATTGGAGTCTAAAGTCAAATGCTGTAAAAATAATCCAGATGTAAGTAAATAATTTCATTATCAGTAGATGTACAATCATTTTTATCGCATATTTATTTTAGTAGGTTAATAATTTTAAATATCTCTTCAACTTAGTGATATTTGAAAGACCCTCAAAAGAAACGAGAGAACAAAGTCGCCGCCAAATATTGCGTTGTGATAACATTGAAAATAATATTTATATCTGAGCATGATACATTTATATTTTTGAGTTTTAAGCACAAATTTTGCATTAGTTTTTGCTAAGCTCATCAAAGTCTTCGTCTAGACGCGGATATTTCCCTAGAAAATCATCTTTATCTTATATAAAATTGCCCTTGGTATTAAAATCGGCTGTAAACGTGTAAGATCATAATGTATTTATGTATTCTGGTGCGCTTAGAATGAATCTAACAATGGGCTGAGCGGGCTGAGTATAGTATCTTTTTATATTTGAGATGCTAAATACGAATTTGGACTCAGATTTTCGCTAACTCTCCAAAGTTTTCCTCTAGATCCAGAAAATTCCCATGAGCCTGGAAAAATTTAGAGCCGAATGAAGGAACAGATTTTCTGATCTCGTGATGAGAATATCTGACTATCCTTAAACTTCAAAGAGAAAAACCTGTTTTTCG
>JAUELO010000230.1:2008700-2022303 GCA_032357855.1 Amphibolips quercusostensackenii | reverse complement strand
AATAGTGTCTAATAAGAACCTTGAGATTGTGTCAAATGAGGACCCTGATATAGTGTCTAAAAATGACCTTGACACAGCGTCTAATGAGGACTCTAAAATAGTGTCTAGTGGGGACCTTGAAATAGTGTCTTGGACAGGACCTTCTCAAAGTGTCTAATGAGGAGCCTAAAATTGTTTCTAATGTGGACCTTGAAATAGTATCTTATAAGGACTTTAAAATGATGTCTAATAAGGACCCTGATATAGTGGTATCTAATCGTGACTTTAAAAACAGTGTCTATTAAGAACCTTAAAAAAGTTTTTATCGTAGACCTTAAAATAGTATCTAATAAGGACCGTGAAATAGTGCCCAATAAGGACCCTGATACAGTGTGCAACAAAGACCTCACAACAGCTTCTACAGCAAATCTAAAAATAGTATCTTATGAGGACCTTGAAATGGTGTCCAATAAGAAACCTGATATAGTGTCTAAGAAGGACCTTGAAAAAATGTCTAATGAGGACCTTAAAAGAGTTTCTAATACGGACCTCAAAATAGTGTCTAATAAAAACCTTGAAATTGTGTCAAATGAGGACCCTGATATAGTGTCTAAAAATGACCTTGACACAGTGTCTAATAAGAACTCCAAATAGTATCTAATGGGGACCTTAAAATAGTGTCTAAAAAGGAGCTTCTCAAAGTGTCTAATGAGGAGCCTAAAATAGTTTCTAATGAGGACCTTGAAATAGTATCTTATAAGGACTTTGAAATGGTGTCCAACGAGGACCCTGATATAGTATCTAATAGTGACTTTTCAAACAGTGTCTATTGAGGACCTTAAAAAAGTTTTTATCGTAGACCTTAAAATAGTATCTAATAAGGACCGTGAAATGGTGCCCAATAAGGACCTTGATACAGTGTGCAATAAAGACCTCAAAACAGCTTCTAAAGCAAATCTTAAAATAGCATTTTATGAAGACCTTGGAATAGTGTCTAATAAGAAACCTGATATAGTGTCTAAGGAGGACCTTGAAAAAATGTCTAATGTCGACCTTGAAAGAGTTTCTAATACAGACCTCAAAATAGTGTCTAATAAGAACCTTGAGATTGTGTCAAATGAGGACCCTGATATAGTGTCTAAAAATGACCTTGACACAGTGTCTAATAAGAACTCTAAAAAAGTGTCTAATGGGTAGCTTGAAATAGTGTCTAAAGCGGACCTTCTCAAAGTGTATAATGAGGAGCCTAAAATAGTTTTTAATGAGGACCTTGACACAATATCTAATGAGGAACCTGACATAATGTCTAATGAGGACCCTGAAATAAAAATTATTAGGCTTATTATTAGAAACCTTTTTTTATAGAAATAGGTAAATATTTAATCATCTTATCTATCTTATCTATAAATGATAACAATAATAATTATTAAATACTTACAAATAGTGGCAGCAGCATATTGTAAATATTCTGACTGCCTTGGAGGCATTGTTCATTATTTGTCAGATATTGCAAACTCGAAAAAAAACGCAAAAATTATTCTCTTCTTTAAAGTTGTTATTCTTTGAGGAATAATTAAAATTAAAATTAAAAATAAATTATTGAGATTACATCTTCAATTACCATTTAAAAAATTATTTATTCAGTGAAAGAAGAATTTGAAAATATGCAACCACTCAAATCGACATTTCAACTGCCTTTTTCAGAATTTAAATATAGCTATTGAATTTTATCATCTTCGTTACGTCAACTTTGATAAGGTGCAAAAAAGTATAGAAACAGGTTTATAGAGTTTATTCAGTGATACTCATTTCTACCTGTAAACATCATTTGTATGCAATGTCAGGTAGCCTTTTTCTAATTCTAAAGCAAATCATTTTATCGCATTAGTGACTTTGAAGAGATTAACACTGATAAAATTCACAGATTCGACAATTGTTTGAGATGTACTGTTTGCCGTGACTTTGTGACGTTTCAATTCTGTAATGTTTATCTGAAGGATTTCATCATCGAAACACACCTATTAATCAAGATTAAGTGATGGGGTAACACTATTTTTTTATTTTTATCAAAAAATGAAATAAGGAAGTAAGGAAATTTTCGTTGATATAATTTGAATCATTTTATTGTTCATAAACAATTTTTTTGTAAAGCTAAAGAGGTTTTCTTGTCGAAAAATTTGTGCTTAAAAAATCTCTAAAAAATTTTACAATTTATAAAAATGCTCACATCTATCGTCCAGGAAAATGCAAGAAACAGTCTTCCGTGGCCCTGGTGGCGTAATTAGTAAAACGCTCTACTCGTGAATTTTGGCGTATCCGGTTCAAATCCTGTTAAAGAGAGATTTTTTTTTGATTATCCAAAAATTGTATGATTAGTACTATCGAAAAAATTTATTTTGAGAAATTTAATTTGCGCTTATGCCTAAAGTTACAAAAGTACATATTAATATTTACACAAAGTTGCTACAAAATCTCTATTTCGCAATTCCTCACTTTTCCTGCCTTTTCCCTGAACAACTTTTTATGTTCCCTGACTGTTCTAAATTTTTCTTTTAGGTATAAAAACAACCTCACACTTGGGAAAAAAATAATGTGAATGCAAAAAAATGTTTGTTTCCAAATTTATTTTAAACGCTTATTACAAATTACGCAAAACATACATGAAACTTATTAATTTTCAACTAAATATTTGAGTTTTTAAATCAAAAAGATAAATTTTTATTTAAAAATGGTAAATTGAGAAAATAAATTTTCAATAAAAAGTGTAACAATTGATATTTTAAGCAAAAATATTTTAATTTTCAATCTGAAACAGTTAAATTAAACAAAAAATACACATTTTAAAACAATTTGCTGAATTTAAAACCACAGCAGACTAAGTTTTAAATTAAAAAAAGGAATTTTTAATTTAAAAGTTAAGTTTCAAACAAGAAAGATAATTAAGTTAATAAAGAAAAAAAAATTCCATCCATAATGTTTAATTCTAAAGCCACAAAGATAAGTATTAAACAAAATAGATAAATTTTTATTTGAAAAAGAAAAATATTAAAGCGAAAATGAAATATTTACATTCCTCATTTTACTTAAATAATAATTTATAGCATTAAAGTTAAATTTTCTATCAAAGGACTTAATTTTTTACTTATAATGTAAATACAGAACCAAAAAATAATTTTTCAAATAATTAAAAAAATCATTTAAGAAATGAATTTTCTACCAAAAAAAGGCAGATTTTCAACAAAATAGTTTAATTCAACTAATGAAATAAATTTTTAACCGAAAATAGTTGAAAAATCAGTACAAAAACAAGTTCTTAATCAAATAAATTTTTTTTTTAACAAATAGTTAATTTTTTAAACAAAGAAATTAATTTTTTGCCAAATAAAAATATTAAAATTTGTCTGTAAGAAATTAATCCAAAGCAAGAAACTTATTTTTAATACTAAATTGATTTTCAAGCAATTAAAATCAATTTTAAACAAAATAGTTAAATTTAAAAATAATAAATCAATTTTTGACTAAAATGATGAATCCTTAACCAAAAAATTCCGTACAAAAATAACTTTTAACCCAAATAAAATATTTTTAAACAAAATAGTTATATTTTCAACCGAAGAAATTAATTTTTATTCAAATAGAGAATTTTTTAATGTTCAAGGAAAAAATTAATTTTCAGTGAGAAATTAATTTTCAGTGATAAATTAATTTTTAACCAAATAAAATAAATTTTTATTGAAATAGGTGAATCTTTAACCAAATATCTGAATTTTTGACTAAAATTATAAATCTTGAACCAAAAAAATTAATTTATAATTTAATATTCAAATTTTTAATTAAAAAAAAAAATTTATACAAAAGAGGCATATTTTTAATGAAATACATCAATTTTCATTTAGAAAAAATAAATTATTAACCTGAAACAAAACAGGTTGATAATTTTCAGTTACGAGTATTAAAAATAATTGTATTTTTAACCCCAAAAAAGTGTTTTCCATAAAAAAAGACGAATTTTTACAAAAATACACGAATTTTCAACTAAAAAAGATAAATTTCCAAGCAGCAATAGAATTGTTAACTTTTTAATTTAAAAAATAATTTGTAACTAAAGAGTTACATTTTTAACCAAAGAAATGAATTTTAAACGAAAATAAAAATATCAACAAAAAAATAAATTTTTAACTGAATAATTAAATTCTCAGTTGAAGAAATAAAATTTCTACCTAAAAAGACAAATTTTTAATGAAATATATTAATTCTTAAGTAAAAGAAAAAGTAAATTTGCAGCAAAAATCAAAAATCTGAATTCTCAGTTTTGAAATTTGATTTTTAAACAAAAAAACTTTTAACAAAATAGTTTCTAGACCAAAGGAATGAACTTTCAACTAAGTAAATTAAAATTTCAACCAAACAGATGAATTTTCAAACATGAAGATTCTATTTAAAAAGGTACATATTTCACAAAAATAGAATTGTTTCATTTTCAATTGAAGAAATAAATTTTAAACTCAAATGATTAATCTTCAACGAACATAAAAATTAATTTTCAATTAAATAGTTTAATTCTCAACTCAGAACACTAATTTTTTACTTAGAAAGATAAATTCTCAACAAAATATGTATATGAATTTTCAACAAAAAAAAAGATAAATTTTTAACAAAAATAGAAAAGTTACATTTTAATCTAGAAAAGCTAATTTCAAACAAAAAAAGGAATGGACCAGCACAGAAATAAATATTCAACAAAAAAATCAAGTTTCAACTAAAAAGATTTCTTTTTTTTTTAAAAAGACGAATTTTTATTCAAAACAGTTAAATTTACACATTAGAGAGATGAATTTACATGTTAATAAAAGATAGTTAAATTTTCAGTAAAAACATAAATTTTCAATCAAATAAAATTAAGTTTAAAAGAATTTTCATATTTCTAAATACACACAAAATTTTGAGATAAGATTAAATTTCTTAAAAAAAATGAATTTTTTTACAAAAATTTCAATACTTTAATTTTTAGTAAAAAAAATAATTCTCAACTGAAATGATGAATCTTAAACAAAAAAAAAAATTAATCTAAATAGTAGGGTTTTCAACACACAAAGAAAAGCATAGTTGAATTTTTATCTGAAAAATAAATTTTCAACAAAAAATGTGGATTTTCAAACAAAAAAGATAAATCTTTAACTGATGACATAACCTTTTTGCCAAGAAGAACGAGTTTTCAAAATAGTTAAATCCTCAACCAAAATAAATAAATTTTCATGAAAACAGTTGTGATTTATAACGAAAAAAATTTTTAACTTAAAAGAATAACTTTTTAACCAAATTGTTAAATTTTCACCAAAATAATAAAATAAAAGGACCACTGTTACAACCCTGCTACAACTTATAACCTAAAAAAAAATTGATAAATAAATAAAATAACATGATTTTTCTTATACAATTAATAAATTAAAATTAAAACAATCGTTTCCTCTGTAATAAGACTTGAATATCTTCTAAACTCTTTCCTTTTGTTTCAGGTGTTATAAAAACAGTAATACAAGTAATAACACCACCACAGAGAGAAAAAATAAAAAATATCACAGAAGAACCAACAGAATCGTGTAATATTTGATACATAAAAACAGACAAAAACCCAAAAATCATATGTATTATTTTTCCAAAAGTCACAGCCAGCCCTTTGACATCATGAGAAAAAAATTCTCCAAGATAAACATAAAATAAATTACTCGTGCCGACAGTTACTGCAAATTCGAAAATTATCAATCCCAAGAAAGGAAAAAAATTAATTGAAGTAACATTTATTTTAGATTCCTCCAAGTAAAAATATGTTCCCACCATTGCTTCCGCTAGACAAGCTACTATTCCGGAAGTAAGAAAAAGAGTTCTCCTTTGCATCCTTTCAATCACTTGTGTTGCTATCACAGAAGCTAATAATTTTACAATTGCTAATCCTACAGCTGCTTCTTCTGCTGGTAAAAAAGAACCCTCATGAGTTAACATGTCTTGAGTGAAATATCTTAAAGATATATGACCCGAAAGTCCATCATGGGCATTTAAAAGAAAAATTATTACTAAGGCTCTAAGATTTCCTGAAAGTGAAAACAACTTCCAAAAACTGGATTCCTTCAGTTTAACAGAAACTTTTTTTGGATTCAAATCTTCTTTTAGGAGAGGATCTTCTTTCAGAACAGGATCTCCTTTCAGAACAGAATCTTCTTTGTAGAGAGGAACTTCTGTGGCTATGTCATTTCCATTAAGTTTTGTTTTTTCTTCATTAGCCTCTTCGAATTTAAATAAGTTCAACTTCATTTGTTCCTTCTGGTTATTTATTTCCAAAAAGTAGGAAGAGTCCGGCAGAAAGAAGAATGCGATCACAAATAAAATTGGCACGACGAGATGGCCAAGATTCATATAAAAATATGATAAAGATGCTCCTAGAACCATTGTGAATAAAATTCCGACGCTTGTAGAAAATTTGACAAATGCTATAAAAGTTCCTCTATTTTTTCGATTTCCGATTTCCGAAAGGTAGATTGTAACAGCACAAATTCCGGAACCATATCCTATTCCTCCCAAAATTCTTGCAATGTAGATAACCATGTAGTTTTTTGTTAATAAAATCAAAAGCCAGGAAAAAATTTGTGGTATCGCAAATATCAACAATGTCCATTTTCGACCAATTCGATCAACACAAAGTGGATTAAGAAAATTTCCAATCATTAGGCCTATTGGGAGTAGGCGTGGTATCCAAGAAGTTTGATCTTTTGACATGTGCAGATTTGATTTTGTGCTTTCCAAAAATGGCAAAGCTGGCGAAGTCCATGACAATATGGATCCATAACCAGCTGCTGTCGTAGACGCTGTAGAAAATTATCTTTATTGTTTAAACAATTAAGGTACTTTATTCAATCTATTAAAAAAAAAGATTAGGAAAAAACTTCCTACAGTGGATAACGCAACCGACAGTGGCTGATCATTAATTAGGAGCACAAAAAAAGAAAATTATTAATTTTAATTTTGATTTGTTAGGACGTAAAGTGTCCTAACTTTCAGTAAAATTAAATCAATTATTTGCATTAGTATTGTTAAATAATGATTACACACTGTAAGGAGGTAATACCTACAATGAGTTACTGTTTTCTTGCAATGGGAGGGTTTGAATAAATATGTAATATTTGAAAAATATTTTCCTACTCACCAACAATCGCAGCAGTACATTGTAACCAAAAATATTTTCTTTCCTTTCGAGACATCTCTTTTTCATTGACTATTTTCAAATTTCAGTTTCACAGATATACTTTTTGGGAAAATGTGTTAGATTTTGATTTTCAGCTTCAAATTAGAGGTTAAAGACACAACTTATTGATCACAAAATCTGAATGTTAAATTTTGAAATGTGCTTAATTCTTTGAAGATTGCATGTGGCAACTAATGCTTTCACAAACTGGCAGTGACGCCGACAAACTTAAAATTAAGCCGTTTACATTCTTATCTGTATGTTTAATTTGAGTCAGCCACTCAAAGCAGCGGAAAAATTCACGGGTTTGGTTAAATATAGTAGCAATTTAGGACGCAAATATAGAATACAATAAAACACAAAACATACAAACATTACATTTTAACAGACTTCTCTAAAAACTCGAATTTAAAAAAAAACAGTTGACTAAGTAGTTGAATTTTTGATAAAAAAAATTTTCAGACCAAGCAGTTGCAGTTACAACCAAATATTTTAACTTTCGAGAAACAGGTACAAATTGTCAACAAAGAAGATGGGTTTTTGTGTAAATATTACCATTTTTAATCCACAAAGATAAATTTCAATACCAATTAACGAATTTTATATTTAAAGAGATAAATTTTGATTAATAAAGGTACCAATTTTCAACAAAGCAGATGAATTTTTAAGCAAATAGTTAAATTTTCAATTAAATAAATTTTCAACCAAATGCATAAAGTTTTTTATCAAAAAAATAAATTTTCAACAAAACAGTTGAATTTTTAAACTAATGGAATTATTTTCTGAAACAATGGATGCAATTGAGCGCGCCTTGAACGCGCCTCTGTCGCATTTCGCGCTTTGTGCTAGGACTATCTACTTCCCCTACCTTTGTCCAATAACATTTTAAAATTTAGGGTCAAAGCAATGACAATCTTAATTTGGTGATTGTGAATTCTCTTTTGTTAAAGCTCCTTGGGCTTTAACGAAAACAGTCCCATTACGCATTTCGTACATCTCAATCGATTTTGTCCAAAAGGCGAACTTTTCTCATTATTTTTATTATTATATTATTATATGATTTTTATAACTTTTATTATTATCATTATCATTATTTATGTACCACGGTCAGAGGCAGCTTATTAAGATATTGCAAAATAAAGTATAAATCTCATTTTTTATGATTACTTTGATATTTGTTTCTTATTTTTTATCAACCTTAATTTTAATTTTTTTTAATTTAAAATTTTTTACTTTGTTCTTACACATCTTATTGCATATTGTGTCATTTTTCCGTGAATTTAAATCACTTATTTTTAACTTTATTTTGTATTATTTAAACAAAAAATACGCCTCCTTACGTAAAGTAGTTTTAGAAAATTTGGAAATATAAATTAGGCGAAAAGTGTAGTTAGATGAAATGTTATTGTATCTTTTGTCGTTTCTTCAAAAAATATTATCTTTAAATTTTTGATAACATTTTTTACGATTTGAACGAAAGCTACGCGTTCTACAAAAAAATTATTTATATCAAATTTGGAGACATTTTTTTGAATTGAAAACTTTTGTCCATTTATTTTTTTCCGTACATTGTATTGTTTTTCCGAAAATTAATTTGTTTTTTATATGAATCAATTTTTTATTTTTTACGATTAAACAAAAAATAATGTCCTATCAAAAATTAATTAACAACAAAGTCAAAAATCTTTATTGGGTAAACAACTTTTTTTAATTCGTCTTATTTTTGTACCTTGTGGCTTTTTTCAAAAAAAATTTGTTATGTTGTTTTTTATAAGATGAACAAAAACTACGCGTTCTATCAAAAAATAGCTTATAACAAATTTTACAGATCTTTTTTGGCAGAACAACTTCTGTCTTCTCATTTTTTTTCGTTACTTGTGTAGTTTCCCCAAGAATTTCATTTGTTAATTTTTAATTTTGTTTTTTACGAATTTACCAAAAACTACGCGTATTATCCAAAAATAGTTTATCACAAATGTAGATTTTTTGTTGATTGAACGAGTTTTGACTTTCCTTTCTTTTTTGTTATTCTTGTCGTTTTTCAAAAAATTTAATTTTATTATTTTTTCTAAATTTGTTTTTCTACTATTCATACCAAAAATACATGTCATATCAAAAAATAAATTTCAAAAAATTTACATAGCTTTTTGAAAGACAACAACTTTTTAAAAATTATTTTTATTTGTACCTTGTGTCGTTTTTCCAAAATCTACATTTTGAATTTTATTTTTTACGATTTAAACAAAAACTACACCTCCTGACAAAAATTGATCTATAAAAAAATTTGTAGATATTTTTTGGTTAAACAACTCTTTTGAATTCTTTTTATGTTCGCAACTTGTGTCTTTTTTCCAAAAATTTAATTTTTTCATTTTTAATGTTACTTTTCACTAATTAAACAAAAATTACGCGCTCTAGCAAAGAATGGCTTATAACAAATCGTATAGATCTTTTTTGATTGAACATTTTTTGTCCTTTTTTTTCTTGCAGCTTGTGTCGTTTTTCCGATAATCTTATTTGTTAATTTAAAACTATTTCATAATTTAAACAACAGCCACGCGACCCATCGAGAAATTGTTAATTAAAAATTTTGTAGATCTCTCTTGGTTAAGCAACTTTTGTCTTTTTATTTTTTTTTCGTAACTTGCGTCTTTTCTACACAAATTTAATTTAATTATTATAATTTCAAAACTATTTATACTAAAAATACCCGTCCTATCTGAAAATAATTTATAAAAAATGTGCAGATTGTTTTTAAGAAAATAACTTTATTAAAATCATTTTAATTTGTAACCTGTGTAGTTTTTTTTGGAGTGAACAACTTTTGTTTTATAATTTTGTTTCGTACCTTGTGTCATTTTTTCAAAAATTTAATTAATTTTTTTTTTATTTTATTTTTACGAATCAGACATAAACTATGCGTGTTATCGAAAAATGGTTAATAACAAATTTTGTAGATCTTTTTCAATTGAACAACTTTTTTTGTAACATTTTTTTCGTAACTAGTGTTGTTTGTTTGAAAACTATATTTGTAATTTTTAATTTTATTTTTTATGGTTAAAACGAGAACTACGCGTCTTACCAAAAAATGATCTTTAATAAATTTGTAGATATTTTTGGGGCGCACAACTCTAGTATATTACCTTTTTGTTCATACATTGTGTCATTTATCTAAAAATGAAATTGGTTTTCTAAAATTTCATTTTTTACGATTGAAATGAAAACTACCCGTCCTATCAAAAATTAATAATTAACACATTTAAACTTCTTTAATGGTACAACAAATCTTTTTAATTTGTTTTATTTTTGTCCCTTGTGCTGTTTTTTCAAATATTTGATTTTTTTATTTAAATGTAATTTTTTACGAATTTAACAATAACAACGCGTTCTGTCAAAGAATGATTTATAACTAATTTTGCAGGCCCTCTTTGGTTGAACAACTTGTGTTTTCTCATTGCTTTTTGTAACTTGTGTCGTTTTTCTAAAAATCTCATTTGTTTACTTTAAATGTTTTTTTACGAATTAAACAAAAATTACGCGTCCTATCACAAAATGGTTCATCAAAAATTATGTAGATCTTTCTTGGTTGAACAACTTTTGCCTTCTCATTTTTTTGGTAACTTGTATCTTTTTTCAAATACCCGTCCTATCAAAAAAAGACTTATAAAAAGTTTATGGATCTTTTTTAGGCGAACAACTTTTTAAAATCATTTTAATTCGCGATTTGTGTTTTTTTTCTAAAAATTCAGTTCAATTTAAATTTAATTTTTTACCAATTAAACAAAAATTACGCCTCCAATTTAAAAAATGGTCTATTAAAAATTTCTTATATCAGTCTTGGCTTTTAAAAGGTCTGTGGGAATGTTAAAACATTTGAAAAAAGCAAAGATTAGGAAATAAATAAAGAGCAGAATTAAGAAAAACTTATGGTCGAATATTTTATAATGTAATTAAATGAGAACTTTTAAATTATTGTTCACAAAAATAACAAATTAATGAATATAGAATTTTAAACTGAAAACTATCAATTTTCAACAAAAAATTGAATAGTTACATTTGTAGTTGGAAAAATTGATTTAAAAAAAAAAAGAATTTACAAAAATAGCTAAATTTTTAAATCAAAAAGACAAATTTCCTACAAAACAAATAAATTTTTAGCAAAAAAGTTACATTTTTAACTAAATTGATAAATCTGTAAGAAAAAAATATTTCTAACAAAGAATTTCTACATTTATTCAAGTAGCTGAATTTATCTAAAAAAATCTATTCTCAAAAAAATAATTGATCTTCCAACTATCTCTTTCCTATACCCCATACCTTTTTTTGCATTCATGTCCTTCTTTCCTCCTCTTTCCCTGTTTATCACTTCCGCTTCCCTTCCTTTCTTTACTGCTTTCTCTACCTCATCCATATAGCCTTCTTTCTGCATCCGTTTCTCCTCATATATCATTCTTTGGTGCTTTTTCTTCTTTCTGTTAAGTTCTCCTTTTTCCATTTCCCCTTTTCTCTATTTCCTTACACTCTTCTGCATCCTATCTTTACTATTCCTGTAGTCGTGATCCTACTGACCTTTCCTTAACCCCTCTTCTGTTTTTCTCGGTCTCAGTTCTTCCCTTACCTTATCAATCACTTTTTGAAGTTTTTCTATCAGCGTGTCTACTCCTTCTTCTAAACTCCCTATCTCCTTGCGTTTTATTTTTTCTCTAAATGCTCCTAACTTGTTTTCCACTTAACTGCCTATTTTGAATTTCCTTTCCCTTTTTTCTTCCTTTTTGTCCTTACCGCGTTTTGGGCCACCGCTTCTCATTGTTGCGATCACCGGAAAGTGCTCCGAGCTTATCACGTTGCCCACTTCCATTCGAACCATCAGTCTCCTCATTATTTCTTCTGTCAAAATGTAATACATTACAGTGTCTCTTATATCCGCGTACGTATATTTTAGTTCTTCACCCCACCTTCATGGTATTGTTGTCACAAATAAGCCATCCCACCTCTCCGCACAATTTCAGTAGCCTCCTGCCCTCCCAACCCGCTTCCTTTTGTTTCGAGTTTCTTATAAACACCTCCTTTTCTCTATCCTATACCTCTCCTCCTTGTTCCCTGGTCCATGCATTTAGGTTCCATCCTTCTTTCTGAACCTCTCCTATTCTTCCTCAGTCCGTTTCTTTATTGTTCTTCATCTTCCCTGTTCTCCTTTTCTTATGTATACGCATGCTACGTTCACAATAACTTTTCCTAATTTTATTCTTCTAACTATTGTTCCGTCATTTTTTTCTTTATACTTACCCGTTGCTGCCTTCACCACCATTTCTATGTGGAAATCTGGGAATGGGAAGAACATAAGAGAGTGGAACGTGTGCATAAAATATTTATGATATGGGTTATTGCAGTGAGTTAGAGCTGACCAGATTATGTGCTAAGGGAAGAAATAGGAGAAGAAGAAATGGTGGTCGGGCAAGTAAAAAGAACCTGAAACTTCGATGAGAAACTAAAAAAGGAAGAGGAAAGCAGAATCGCACAAGCGTGTGCCCAGGAGGTTATGAATGAAGAGAGGAGGGGTAACGTGGGGCGTTTAAAACGAGAAGATGAGATATGAAATAAGGTTTTAAAGTGACACGCAAGTGAGAGGTAGAAAGTGGAAGAAAATAGAGGAAGAGAGAAAGGCAAGACAAACCTAATAACCCTAATTTCCGAACCTTAATAAGAATGGTATTTTTTCCATAATTTGAGGAGAATCTGGTACAATATGTATTACACAATTCAAATTGTTACATGGTATAAGTTTTTAATTTTGGGAGGTTTTTGCTTTAAAAATAATAATAAATTTTACGTTTTCTTTTTTTGAAGTCTTCTATTTTGAATATCTTCAATTAAAAATTATTCAACTTAAAAGATACTTAATTCTAAACTTAAAATAGATTGCTAACAATGTCAAACAAAAAAATTCTTAGACTTTAAAGTCATCTGAATCTCATTAATAGTTTTGCCCCTAGTTTCAGGGGTGATAGAAAAAATAAATAAAGTTCCAACCCCAGCAAAGGCACTAAAAATCCAAAACATCGTGCATCTTCCAATATCTGCCAATAAAACTTGAAACCGAAATAGACAAAAGTATGAAAAAAACATATAAGAAACTTTGATCACCATGACAGCCATACTTTTAACGTCAGTCGAAAATAATTCTGCTTGGTAAAGGTAAAAAAGATTTATAGAACCAATTGCAAATGATAGTTCATAAGTTGCCATTCCTACAAGAGGCAGCCAAGAAAAAAAAGACATTTCAAAACCCCGTTCTTCAAAGAAAAAGAATACACCCACGAGTCCTTGAGCAATGGTACCAATTATCCCGGAAGATAGAAGAAGAATTCTTCTTCCCATTTTTTCTAT
>JAUELO010000230.1:1980099-1990748 GCA_032357855.1 Amphibolips quercusostensackenii | reverse complement strand
TTTCTTTTTACCAACAGGATAGGATACACCTATCAGGCCACACTTTCCTGAGCTTCTCTATTTCAGAGGAGATTGTGAAAAAAGTTCTAAGTTCCAATCACAAATAAGAAATTTTAGAATATTCGCAATGGTTAATATGCACATAAAACTTGTTCTGGTTTTTTAGAGAAATTCTTTTTGGCCATCTATAGGAGTAATTTGGAACTATTCATGTATTGGCGCGTAATTTTAAAAGCATGAAGCACCAATATTTTACTATAAGTATTACTTTTACTTAAAAAATTTAAAAATCCTAATTTTCGTAAATCAGTATTATGTACAATATTCTAAATGATTTTATAAATAAATAAACTTATTAAAATTTAGTTAATTTTTTATAAAGAACATTAAAAGTTCTATAAACAACGAATAATCATATTTGACAAGATAATGATGTTAATGACAGATATTGTATTTTTGATTATTTTTAACGCTGAAAAAAAAACAATTGCAATTACTCCGTGACCTTCTAACGGCAATTTTAAAGTAGAATAATAATTGCAGCAATTTAAATGTTCATCTCGCTGCTTTTATTGATTTTTTTTGCATGTTAGGAAAAGGATACTAAGTGGATACTATAAGGATACGCTGTAGCGCATCCGTTCATTCTGTCCGACAGAGTAGTAAAGACATTTCGAAAGTTATTTAATTTAAATTTATTTTATTTAATTAGAAGAAATTATTAAATGTATAATGTCAAATGCTTTTGCTTGAATAATGTATACCTGCTTTTTCATCAAGTAAAATTTGTAGTGTAATGATGTCAAAAAGTGAACCGCATATAATATTAATTATATCAATTGCGAAATCCCGGTAATTTCATTTAAGATCAAAAATTTTTGTCTTTTATCAATGAATCTACTTTTTTCTACTTTATCTTGTTTTTTTTGGTGTCAATTCAAGAGTCAGATATAGGAAAATTTTATTGCTTCACGTATCGTATATAATACCATCAAAGTTTTTCGACGACTGCTGAAGTTCTTTTAATTTCTGTCAATATTTCTAATCACGAGGACAGGTGTGCGCGTAATAAAGTAGTCAAATTTAGAAAAATAAAAGGGGTTTTATTATAAGTCAAGTAAGCTCTCTTTATAATGTGTGTGTATGCTAATGAGTGTATCGGCAGACTGGCTTGCCGTAGCGCTGACCGATTCATAGCAGCGCCGAGGTGTGAGGAGGGGATATACAGAGCAGGCATGAAGGCGGGCGCTTCAAATATTTAACACTCCCTCCCGACCGCATTCATCATGATCATCTCATCACCATATCACACCTTGAACGCACCTCAACTTTTAGGATCTTTCTGAAAATAAGATAAACATAATTAGCAATCAGTATTCAAAATTTGTTTCATTAACTTATTATGTAAGTCACGCGCCAGAGGTTTTGTAAATATGTCAGCCAGTTGTTCTTTGGATCTCACCCATTCCAGTTTTATGAGCTTTCTAGCCACACATTCTTTAACAAAATGCTCTTTAACCTCAATCATGTGACGTATTTTGTTCCCATCATTTGTTTCAGCTGTTTGTACAGCAGCTTTATTATCGCACGATAAATTCATAGGAAGTAATTTTTCAGCATCTTTCAAGATGAGTCTCAATGAACCATATACAGATAACATTTCTCTACTTGCATCGCTCATGGCAACGTATTCAGCATCTCTGGTAGCAAGAGCTACATATGTTTGTTTATGAGTTCGCCAATTAATGGTGTCGCCAAACAATTTAATTAAGAAGCCACAAGTTGTTATAGAGTTTTTGCAATCAGCAAAACTAGCGTCAGCAAAACCATCCAACTTGTCAGATTTACCTTTATACACCAGACTGAGACTTTTAGTTCCTTTCAAGTATCTGAATACTCGTTTTACCATAGCCCAATCACTCTCCTTTGGATCTATTTGGTGTCTACTCAGTACATTCACGGTGAATGAGATATCTGGCCTTGTCGCACCTGCCAAATAAAGTAAACTCCCCACAGCTTCTCTGTACGGCACATTCTCAGCAATTTGAGTTTTTATAAGCAAATCTTTATTGTATTTTGTCTCTCTCAATTTTCTTTCTCGGTTAGCAACTTGGTTGGTAACCATGGGTGTGCTTTTGGGATGAGAATGACTAAAACCAAATCTTTGCAAGATTTTATCAACATATTTTTCTTGGCTTAACTCAATAGTTTTATTTTTCCTGTCTCTCTTTATTTTAATCCCCAAAAATTCTTTAGGTTCGCCAAGTACAGTCATTTCAAATATATTGCTCAATTTTTCTTGAACTTCTTTCATTTTGTTTTTGTCATTACTCACCAATAATATATCGTCCACGTACAGTAAGAGAAGCAGCAACTTCTCACCAACGTGCCAAGTGAATAAGCATGGTTCGAAATCGGAATTTTCCAAATTTAACTTCAGTACTTCCTTAGTGAATCTATCGTACCATTTTTTAGGACTGACCCGCAGACCGTAAATGGCACGCTCTAATTTGCACACCTTTTCATTTTTTACTTTGTTCGAATAATCAGTGCCTTCAGGAATTTCCATGTATATTTCCTCATCAAGTATTCCATTCAAGAATGCAGTTTTTACATCAAATTGGCAAATCTCAAAGTCATATTTATTTGCAATGGCAAGTACTGCACGCACCAGTGGCAGTCGAGAGACTGGAGCATATGTCTCTCGTATTTCATAGATATTTTTGTCTTTGAACCCGCGCACCACAAGTCGAGCTTTGTATTTAACACACCCATCAGCTCCCATTTTACGTTTGAATAGCCATCTAGCATCTATCAAAGACACCTTTCGGCCTGTTTCTGTTTGACCGGGTCTATCTACAATTTTCCACACATTATTTTTCTTCATGGCATTCAATTCCTCATTTATTGCCATTTGCCATTGCTGTTTTTCCTTACATGCCATAGCTTCTTTATAATTACACGGATCAGAATTTATGTCACATAATAGAGCATGATATACATCGTCAGGTACATCGTCAAGTATTATCTCACCTTCATTGTCATGTAATAGCGATTCATGTTCTATTGGACAAGAAAACAAAGCACTAGCTTTTAGGTTTTCATCAACTTGTAAATTTGAGAAACTAATATCTTGAATTGGCATGTCAGCAGACTTTGATATCTCATTCTTTTGATCTACTTTTGAATCTTTAACAATTTTCTTTGGCCTTCCTCTTTTTCTGACTATCTCTCCCTCCGTTTTTGACAATTCATTTGGGTTTTCAACCTCTTGTTCAAACTCAATAAACCACTTATTTTTGTCTATCTCTTCCAAAACAGGAGGCAATGCTTCTATAGAGTTTTTCTCATATTTGTCGCCATAAACAAGCTTTTCATTAAATCGAGCGTTTCTACTTTCATAAATCTTGCCATCTTCCGGCCTCAAGAATTGATATCCTGTGGGGGTGTATCCCACTAAGATCACTCGCCTGCCTTCCGCTCGAAATTTTGGTCCCACCTTTCTTTGTACTTTAATGTACGCCAAGCAACCAAATCTTTTAATTTGATTAATATCATAATGGTGGTTAGGAGCAAACTTTCGTAGTGGGGTCATCATATTATTTGACATGTGCGGTGTTCGATTGTATGCGTACACAGACGCATTCATTGGCAAGTCCCAGAGATTTTCAGGAAGTTTTGCATCATACATATATGATCTGATCTTATTTTGCAATGTTAAGTTGAATCTCTCGCTCACACCGTTGAGTTGTGGAGTATCTGGCGGGGCTAATTGAAGTTCCGCACCTAACTTCTTCAGCACTTCAATTGTGTAACCACCTGTATATTCAGTGCCTTGATCAGATCTGAGATAACACACCTTCGCATCGTATCCAACCAGATTCCTCGCACTCCTCACAAACATTTCAAAACAGATGCCTGTTTCGCTTTTAGCTTTCATAGCATAAGCCATGGCTAATCGAGAGTAATCATCGATGAAGACTGATATAAATCGATAACCTTTGGGATATGTAGCAGGAGAAATAGGTCCCATTACATCAGAGTGAATTATTTGAAGAGGAGCAGTAGCACGACTACGCGTCATTTGAAAAGGCAGTCTTTTAAATTTAGCTATATGACACACCTCACAATCCAGAATGGATTCATCAAATATAGCTTTACTCAACTCTTTATTTTCTGGAAATTTTGACTGCAGTGCTTTTAAGTAAGCAATTGATGCGTGACCGAATCTAACATACCACAACATGGCTTTTTTATTTATTCTGAATTTTAAATTTTCTTCAGAAAATGGAGACTCTATTTCCGTGATCTCTACTACAGGCGCCTCTTCAATATCATGAACTTTTCTATCCCAAATAGTTATATCAAAATTTGACATTTCATATGGTTTAGTATTTGCATTTTCTCTCTTTTCAGTCTCTGTACTCGCACCTGATTTATCATTACTCTCTTTTTCTTCACTCTGAATATTTATTATATTTTGTTCAGTGTCTATTTCCATAGGAGTTTGTTGTTCATCATTTTGTTGTAATTTTACTTTTGCAGTTTCACTCCTTGTCATGTATCTTTTTGTATTTGCTTCAGTCATATTTGCCAGTACTCGCCTATTTATCGCACCAGGAAAATTTGTGTCATTGCCATTATCTATATTTAGTTCTACAATCCAGTATGGGCTATCATACACACCTCTGATAAACAAATCATTAGAAACTGGATCAAAAATGTCAATTTTCTTACTATCCAAGTATATTGCGAGTCCCATTTCGGCAAATTTTCTCAATGACAACAAATTTTCTTTCAAGGCTTCAGCAAATATTACTTTATCGACCAAAAGCTTATCACCATTTTCCAAAGATATCTCGAAATTTCCCGCTCCCTCCGTTTTTAAGTCAGCTGAGTCATTTTTATTTGCACACTTAATCACACCTTGATCTGACTCGTTAAATGATTTAAATATTATTTTTGAATTAGTCAAGTGTTCAGTCGCACCTGAGTCGACGAGAAACTTTGAAATATATTTGTCTAAGCCTAATCTATACGCACCAGTGACAAAGGCTTTTCCCTTATCATTACAGTAATCAGAAAATAAAGCAGTTCTGTACTCAAGTTGTGATTGCTCACATGAATACTCACCTTGATTATTATTATTGTTTCCTCCTGCCGAATTTTCTTTCTTGGGCTGAGCAGATTGCTGATTCGCACCTTTTCCTCTGCCATTGTTATTGCTCTGCCCACGGTAACCACCTCTGCCTCTACCTCTGTTAAATCTACCCCTGGAATTACCTCTATGACCTCCCCTAAATTTTCCTCTTTTCGAATTTCCAGAGTAATCCCAATTATTATCAGACTGTCTCTTGAAGCCTCTCCTGCGACCCCGAAAAGAACCGCGAGATCGGCGAGGGTAATTATTTACATAATTACCTCGTCCAGCTCCTTAATTCGGACAATTGAGACTAATGTGCCCTACATCCTCGCATATGTAACATACTTCATTACCGGGATTAGTACATTGGTCAGCCATGTGTTTGAAGCTACCACAATCATAGCAAAGAAACTTTTTCGATTTTGACGCACCTTCAGTAGCAGCATTATTTGCTGCACGCACACCATTTGACACACCTGCGGTGTGAGCTTTAGTAGCTTCGTCCTGCAGAACGAGGAGTTTAAGCTCTTCGTAGGACATTGGCTGACCATGTGTCTTTTTATAGAGAAAATCTAAGTTTTGTATAGAAGGAACAGACACCATAACGGCACTGTAGAATGCATCTCTCTTTTCATCGTCTGACAGAGGTTTAGCACTAGGGCTATTTTCGTAATTTCGAATGTCATCCTCGAACTTTTCACAAAACGCACCTGCTTTATTTGGTCCAGGAATATATTCCATGCTATAAATTTCTTTTCTCACCGTATGCGAGGATACATTCAATTCAAGTCTTTTAATTTCTTTCAATTTATTCATCATTTCCAAAGGATCTTTCAAATTGATGATTTTTGAATGATAACTTAATTCAATATGATTTATTAGAATATCTCGAACTTTGAATCTTTGATCTTCAAGAGTCTTTTTATCAATCGTAGTAAAATCAGTATTTTCGTCAATGATATGTTGTAAATTGTTTGCTCTCAATTCAGATGAAAAATAATCAACAAAAAGTTCGTATTTCATATTAGTATTGAGCTTGTAATCGCGTTTGATATTGTTCGTATTTTTATTCAAAATTTCAAATTTTAAAGTATTTTTCATATCATCTAATTTTGCGTTACTATTGACTTGATGATTGTTCTCTGTCACTCGCTTTACTTTGCTCTGAATAAATTTCATAATCTCACCTTGCAAACCTTTCTCCCCACTTGCTTGAACCTCACTGTCAGTACGATTTTTCTCTAACAATTTTTCCCTCACCTCATAATTTTGATCTAATGCATCTACCTTTACTGTGTCATTCGCACCGTCAGTTCCTTCAGTTCCTTCATCATAACTTTCAAACCATTCTTGAAACTCTGCAAGTTGCTTGTTTTGTGCAGCGAGCTGTTTATTTGTCTCATCTAAATGGTTTTTCAAGTCATCTCTCTCTTTACTATAATTTTGTAAGTCCTCTTTTAACGAATCAATTGTATTATTATAGCCTTTTGCATTTTTCTCTATAATACCGGTCAACTGCGAAATAATTTGTTTCAACTCCCCTATTTGTGTTTCTTGTTTTACTATTTTATTTTGAACTAAAATCAAATTTTCCTTATCAGTTTTTGTAGTATCAATTTTAAATTGCTCAAATTCATTTTTCTTCAAATTTTCAAATTTGTATTTATTCCCCAAGTTAACCGTCCTCGATTCAGAAATCAAAGGCAGAGATGGCTTACCGTTTTACCTTTCATTTGTCATACCATCGAGCTTTTGCTGGACTTTCAGGTCCACGCTGTTCGCACCCGTCACACCTTCTTTCTCACCCATTGTACCGGTACTCGCACCATTGCTCGCCTCACGATCGTTCGCACCCTCGATCGTCATCGCACCTTTCTGCTCGATGGTGACAGGTTCGGTTTGAGTCGTTCTTGGCATAACACCGGCTTCGCCGTCAATCATCAGTCCTTCCAGCCATTTTTCCAAGAGGTTCCAGTGTTCCTCAGCTGGTTCAGGAAACATTCTCTTCGCTGTAAACAAGATGACTTTAGTACAATGTATATTTTAATTATTTGCCAAGTTCCGACATCTCGAGATCAGTTGACTGTGACAACAAGTATGGCTGATCACAAGAAGAACGGACAAGCGAGGTTCAGTACAACATGCTCCTTTCCCATCCGCTCTGGTCAGCCAGTTACACCTCTCGTAACTGCGAGCATGTGCACCTGACCAACCACGAACCTCTGGATTTTGCAATTATTTTTAATTCAGAATTTTTATTATTTCAGAATATTATAAAATTTTACCAAGTCACTTCTGTAAAGCGTGTATGAATATGTTAGCCTATTATACACTTCCATACATATTATTGAGCTGATAATATTAAATTTTATTTCATTATTCGCACCTTCATTTTATTTTATTTTACTATGACTCACCAGTAAAATATTTCTGCCCTTCCTCACATGTGAGTGTGAGTGTTTCATCAGCCATGCTCAAGGTGATGACTTCATCTTTATGAAGCTCGTCGAGTTTGAAATTCCCCTCCAAATGTTTCCAAACATATTTTAATGAGGGCTCCACTGTGGATTTTTAATTAATCAGTTAGTTGCAAAATCTAAATGTTTGATTTTATTTACTTTTTCATTTGGCAACGCACGCATCAAGATTTAAATTATTTTTTCCTGGACAATTCGATGAAACGCAAGCGCGCGCGAAAAGAGTTAGTCGCAATATGAAATCGACCTGTAGTCATGTCTTTTTCTTTTCCTCTTTCTTTCTCTCTTTCTCCAGTTCTGTACACTCGAGTGTTGCGTGATATTGTTTCACGCCGCTGCAGCTTTTTTCCTCTTTCATTCTCTCTTTCTTTCTTTCCAACTCTTCGCGCTACGCACCCGCGCTCGACAGCCGGCAACTTGTCTCGACTTGCGCGCCTTTGTTCTCAAAAAAACGCACCATACCATGGATTTTGCGCGTCACATTTTAATTTTTAATTTCGCCTTCGTTGCGTGCGTGCCATTTCCGGATTTCTACATTTTTAATATTCAGATTTTTAAATTGTCACACCATGCAACTTTTAGCTTTTCACTATACAAATGTAAAGATTTCATAACATTAGAAACTTTTTAAATCTTTTGATTTTATTTTTCTGATCGTGAATATTTGAACTTATTGATATATCTAGCTTTCTTGTCATCTCAACTTTTGATGAGTTTTCGCACCTTTTTTTTCCATCATCTGCTTAACAAAGAAAGTAACTTACGTGATTCCCAACCTTTTTCAACCGTATCCATTTGTTCGAGACACGAGGCGTTCAAACTATCGTCACCTATCTCACCATCCTTGCTCTCTTGCTTCTTTAGGTCCTTGTTGTCCGTCATCGCCTCGCCGTTGAAGTTCGCCTTTTGAAATCACTTGTTGCACACACCAAACTAATTCGCGCAGTGGAAGCGTCAATGCTTTACGCAGCTAGGGCCGATAACCTGTCAATATTTCTAATCACGAGGACAGGTGTGTTCGTAATAAAGTAGTCGAATTTAGAAAAATAAAAAGGGGTTTTATTATAAGTCAAGTAAGCTCTCTTTATAATGTGTGTGTATGCTAATGAGTGTATCGGCAGACTGGCTTGCCGTAGCGCTGACCGATTCATAGCAGCGCCGAGGTGTGAGGAGGGGATATACAGAGCAGGCATGAAGGCGGGCGCTTCAAATATTTAACAAAAAAAATAAAAACATTTTTACAAAATCGCTAGGAGAATTAAAAATGATCTTTTATTTTCAAAATTATTTTAGGAGTTTTCATTTTGCAGGATTTTCTGAGAAAATGCTTCAAAAAACTCAAGTTTTTTGAAAGATATTTACATGTTTTGAAAAAACTCAAATCAACATGCAGATTTTTCAAAATTTCGAAATGAAATTTTAAAGCTTTTAAAGGATTCCTAAACTATTTGAAAAAGTAATTAAACTTCTAACGTAAAAAGTGTTCAATCAACAAAAATACTGTTTAAGTTGTAATGTTTCTAGCTTAAAAATTGGTTAAAAACTTTTAAAGGTTGATTTTGAAGGTTTAAAATTTAAGAGTTCCGCTTTAAGTGATTTAATATGCCGTTTATTTTTTGTCAATTCAATTAAAGAACAATAAGCTTTAGATTTCAAATCTTTCAATTTCATTGATAGTAAAAATTTTTGCGAACCATAAAAAAACCAGAAATTTTTTTCTTCTATTAAAACGGCCACTCTGAAAAGACGGTACGTATTTCAAAATTTGAGAATTGAAGTTTACGTAATCTATGCGCGGCCGCTTGCTTCACATGCATAAATCAAAACGCACCAACAGGAAAATTTTATCAAATTTTAAAAATTGAGCATGCTTGACTCCATTGTGACACCGTCAGATAATTTTTTATTTCAAAATATCAATAAAGATTTTTATTTGTCTTCAAACCAACCACTTTTCAACAGTATCAGTTTTCAATTTTCAAAAATCTAGTATTTTTGAATTGCAATTAAAAAAATTATGAAAATTAATTTTTTCAAAATTTTTAATGATACTTAAAATTTTTATCCTTCATAAAACACGCTTATACTATTTTATTAAAAGAAAAATATAGTATATGAAAATCAAATATCTGCTGATATTCTCCCACGAGGCCACATGCATCGGACCTGGTAGCCGTCTCGTGTCTGGTAAAAATGAAGTCTTTCGCGTTTCTTGATTCACGGATCAAGTTAGGATGGTTCCCTTTCGATATGTCGCTCAACGAATTGCGACCTGCACGTCGCGTATGCGTGACGATAGATACACAGGGTATCTAAAAAGTCCCGGGATGGTTGGATATTTCGTCAGGTAAAATATTTTTCAAAAAAGTGAAGGTCATTCCTGAAGTAAATTTCAACGAGAAATTCAATGGTGGCCTTCATTTTAACCTTGAAGTTGACCTTTATGGATTTTTGCAGGTCAACTTTGTTTTTTCAAGTAGAGACTCCATTTTTTTACATCTGCAATCGATAGGGCGGAAAATTCTACGTTCAGGTACGTACACAAGCCATAGGTCAAGTGTAACGTTTAAGGTCAGTTAGAGGTTATTTAAAATTAACAAAGTTTTTTAAGAGGTCAGTGTGATTTTTGAAGTAAATTTCAACAAGGAATTCAATGGTGACCTTCATTTTTACCTTAAAGTTAACCTTCATGGCTTTTTGAAGGTCAACTTTGTTTTCTTAAATGAAAAACCCCTTTTTTTACATCTGCAATCGATAAAGCGGAAAATCCTACGTGTAGGTACGTACCCAAGTCATAGATCAATTGTAACATTCAAGGTTAGTTAGAGGTTATTTGAAATTAACAGAGTTTTTCAGAATGTCAGGAGCAACGTCACGCTCATCACTAGCTCGACGTAAACTAAAGTGTGGGTTTTTAACAAATGCTTGGGCTATGTCCATCTGCATCTCCTTAGATCCTGCAGATTTTGGCCGACCAGTTCTCTGAAGGTCCTTGATAGATCCATGATTCATAAAGCGCCTTACAGTTC
>JAUELO010000230.1:1951815-1962368 GCA_032357855.1 Amphibolips quercusostensackenii | reverse complement strand
CTGGGAAATCACAACTTTTTAAGAAAAAAGGTTAGTGTAATTATATTAAAATTTAAAATAAACATTACCTGTTCCAAAAGGCATAAGCCACGAATCTTCGACAAATTCTCCTTTATCATTGATGAATCTTTCTGGTCTGAAGGTTTCGGGATCACCCCAATGCTCCTTATCCATATGCACACTTACTAAATTGGCCAGAAGTGTATAATCTTTTTTTATTTCATATCCAAATAATGTGGAATCTTTCAGTGCACGATGAGGTACAACTGTTGGTGCCACGTGAGAAATTCGCAAAACTTCTGCTATTGCTGCATTCAGATAAGGCAGACTAAAAAAAATTAATGATTATCAATTAATTATTATTAATTTTAATTAGAAATTATTTTGTTTTGATTTTTTGTAATTCTATGAAAAAGCTTGGTTTTTAATTTGGAAATATATTTATTAGGGTACGCCCGAAAGATCTAAAGTTTTTGATAGGTTTTGGCATAGCTCTAGAGTTCCTGAAGCTTTTGAGAATTAGTTTCAGCTATTCTCACCAGAAAAAGTTTTTAACAAAAATGACCCGTCACACATTTTTTGGAAATTAAACCGTTTTGCACAACGCCCCTTTCAAATTTCGACTTTCGACGCCTATGTAGCGCATCAAAAGTGGTCGATTGCAGACTACTTTACTTTCCTCCAGCTACGTCATCTACTTTCTGCCCTAGGGAAGAAAGTGAATTTCAGTCCTTCTTTCGATAGATAGATCAGTGAGCGACGAATGTAAGTTTAACAGCCTGATCTATTGTGCATATGTCCACTAAAAATTTTTAAAAATTTCAGTTTCTAAAATTGAAAATTTTTTTGGAAATTATTAAAATTTTTGGAAAATTTTAGAAATTTTGAAAACTTTTGAAAGTTCCAAAATTGTTATTTATTCAATTTTTTTAACTTGTAAAATTTTTATAAATTCTTGAAAGTTTTAGAAATTTTTAAAAATGTTGAAAATATTAAAAATTTAGAAATTTTTTTAAAGTTCCAAATTTTTTTAAGAGCTTCAACAATTTTGAGAACTTTTAGAAGTTTTTTGAGTTTGCAAATTTTTGAAATCATTAAAATGTTTGGGAATTTAAAAAAGTTTTGAATTTATGAAACTTTTGAAATTTTTTTGAAGTTTCAGATTTTTTTTTAAAGTTTGGAAATTATTAAAATTTTTGAAAATTTTAGAAATTTTGAAAATTGTGAAAAATTTAAAAAATTATTTCCAAAGTTTGGAAATTATTAAATTTTTAAAGTGTCTCGCCGTCCCGAAAATTCAGGACGACTAGCCCATCTCCTTTTCCAAGTTCCTCAATTTTTCAAGACGACTAGACACAGCCTAAAATTTTTAGAAATTTTTGGCAATTTTTAAAAAATATTGAAATTTTTTGAAAGTTAAAAGATTTTTGAAATATTTGGAAATTTTAAAAATCTTGAATTTTTTTTGATTTCAAATTTTAAAAAAAATTTTAAAAGTTATTGAAATATTTTTAAAGTTTGAAAATTTTCTTAAAAGATTCGGGATTATTCAAATTTTTAGAAATTTTTAAAAATTTTGCAAATTGTGAAAAATTTTTGAAATTTTTTGAAAAGTTTAAAAATTTTGAAAATTTTTGGAAACTGAAAAATTTTTGGGAATTTTGAAAGTTTTGAAATTATTTGAAATTTTCAAATGTTTTAAAAAAATTTTTTAATAATTACAATGTTTCTAAATGTTGCAAATTTTTGTAAATTTTATAAAATTATAGAAATTTTTTGAAAGTTTGAAAATTTTTGGAAATTTTTGAAATTTCGAAAAATTTTGAAATTTTTAATTGAAAATTTTTTTTGAAAAGTTTGGAAATCATTAAGATTTTTAGAAATTTTTTGAAAGCTTCAAAATTTTTGGAAGTTTCAAATTTTTTTAACAAATTTAGAAATAATTAAAATTTTTGTAAATTTTGTAAGCTTTTAGAAATTTTTTAAAAGTTTTAAAATTTTGCAAATTTTTGGAAATTATTAAAAATTTTGAAATTTTTTGAAATTTGAAAATTTTGGAAATTTTTATAATTTATGAAAAATTTTGGAATTCTTAAGAAATTTAAAATTTTTTAAAAAAGTTTAGGAATTATTTAAATTTTTCGAAATTTTGTTAAATTTTGTAAATTGTGAAAAATTTTGGAAATTTTTTGAAAAGGTTAAAAATTTAAAAATTTTTGGAAATCATGAAATTTTTTAAAGTTTGAAAATTTTGAAAATTTTTGGAAATCATGAAAAATTTTGAAATTTTTTTGAAATTTTGAAATTTTTCAAAAAAGTTTTAGAATTATTTAAATTTTTGACAAATTTTTTTTTTAATTTTGCAAATTGTAAAAAATTTTGGAAATTTTTTCAAAACTTTTAAAATTTTTGGAAACTTCGAAAAATTTTGGAAATTTTGGAAATTTTGAAAATTTTGGAATTATTTGAAATTTTCAAATATTTTTCAAAAAATTTTAAAATTATTAAAATGTTTTGAAATGTTGTAAATTTTTATAAATTTTGCAAACTTTTAGAAATTTTTGAAATTTTTGGAAATTTTTTAGATTTTGAAAAATTTTGAAATTTTTTAAAAGTTTCCAATTTTTTAAAAAGTTTGGGAATTATTAAAATTTTTGGAAATTTTGAAAAATTTTGGATATTTTAAAAATTTATTAAAATTTTTTTAAATTTTCAAATTTTTTTATAATGTTTTGATTGCCTTTACAAGATAATACATAGTTCTTTAGCTACTATGCCGGTTTAGACATTTTGAAAGTTAAGAAATTTTGCCGGATTTCTCTTTTAGAGTTTCAAGAGTTCTAGTCAGTCTCCTGTTATGTTCTTCTTCCGAAAAGTCTAATGACACTTCTCAATAGAGTAAAAATTCAAAAAACTACAGGACTTTAAAAAAAATGTTGAGTTAAAAAAATTTTTTAATTTTAAAAGTTCTGATAAGAGTTTTGCCTTCCAGCTTTCCCTGGAGAAGTCAAAAAAAAAATTTTTTTCACATTTTTCAATAAAGATAAAATTCCAATAACTAGAGAACTCTAAAAATAACGTTTCCTATCCTTAAAGAGTTCTACAAAAAAAAACTGATGACACTTTCCAATCAAGTCAAACTTAAAGTAACTACTGCACTTTAAAGATAACCAAAAATATTAAATAAAAAAAATGTTGAATCTCAAAAGTTTTGATCAGCGTTCTTTTTTTTCTGTTTTGAAGAGTTTTGCTGAGAAGTCTTACGAAACTTTTTGATCAAGTCAAAATTTATAGAACTACAGCATTTAAAAGACAAGCTAAATTTTGGAATTGAAATAAATTTCAAGTGTCAAGAGTTCTGATTAGAATTGGGTTTGCCACAGAACTCTTATTAGAACTCTTGGAACTAAAAAACAATTTATTTCGAAATTTTTATTAAGTTTAAAATTAGGTATTTCTTTAAAGTTCCACTCGATCGAAAAGTATTATCTGACTTTTTGGTAGAACTTTTCCAAGCGGAACTGAATTCTTTGAACTCAAATTTCGTTTTATTCAAAAAAATTGTTTTCCTTCAAAGTGCTATAGTTGTTTGAATTTTGACTTGTTTAAAAAGTTTTATAAGATTTTTAGTAGAACTCTTCCGGAGAGATTTGAACTCTAATTCAAATTCTTGGAAATCTAAAAAAAAAATTTTGTCAAAAATTTTTTATTATTATGGTTTATAATTTTTTTGTAATTCTATTTTTATAGATCACCGAATTTATTTTAAAACTAAATGATTATACAAAAAGTAAAATTCTTAAAAAGTGGGGGATGGTCATTTCTTTAAAAACTTTTGTTTGTGAAATCGGCTGGAACTGTTTTTTAAATTAAATCTACTAAGAACTCTAAATAAAGTTCACTTTTTTAAAAGTGGGGATTGTAATTCTTTAGTTCTAAAAGAGATCCGGATTTCTCGAAAATGTTATTTGAAAAAAATCAAAATCCTGAAAATTAAAACATTTTGAAAATTGAAAAATGTTAACGAATTTCTCTTTTAGAGTTCCAAGAATTCAAAAAATGCATTTTTGACGCTTTGAACGTCAAAACTTTTGCTAAAATCTATCAAGAACTCTCGAACTATAAAAAAGGTACTTAGAATTCTAGAAGTTTTTTTTTTAATTTTTAACAGTGGGAATGCTCCTTTACAGGAACATCAGGTCTAAAAATGAATCGGAACAATTTTTCTTTGATTTTCCAGGACACTCCCCTCCCCCTCCAGTTTGTTAAGATGAACAAAAAATTAAGTTCTTTTATTTCTTAAAAAAAAATTTCATTCAGATGTGCCGCCATCATTACCTTCTGAATTCCATTTCTATAAGTCTGTTTTAAGGAGTCCAAAAAATACCCCATAAGTGTAAAATTGGGTTTTGCGAGTATTTGCTAATAATGCTTTTTTTGCGGCTTATTTTAGTACAAATTGTTTCTAATAATTTTTTTAATATGTATATATTATTTTCTGCGTATAATTTGTTGTTTAAATACATTTTCTAAACAGTTTTGTATTATTTATAACCATTATTTCTTAGAACCGTATTTGTTTATATAAATTGTTTAAATAATTCGCAAACAGGAGGATTTATCTAACTAGTCACAATTGAGCATTAATTTATATTATATTGTATACAAAAGCTATAAATTTCAAACAACTAAACACTGTGAATAAAAAAAAGGCTTTGTTTATTAATTCGTTTGAAATATTATAAAAAATTGACTGTTTTATAAAATAACGTACAAGCCGCAAAATTTGACCGTTTCAAACCTAAGTATTTAAAAAAAGCTAATAAAATTTTCTAGAGAATTTTTAACCTCTATTTTTTATTTGATATTTTAATTTTTGTTTAAAAATAAATGAATATAACAAAATATGTCCGTTCTTTTCTGTTTGACGTTCCCCGTTCTCGTCAATAATAGAACAATTGTTGCAGTGTCCTACGCTTTATAGAGTAACATTATTCAAAGATATTGTATCACTATCTATTAAACTAAAAAAAATATTTAAAAAATTATTTGTTGAAAGTGTGCTTTTTGCAATTTTTAATAACTCTGTGTTTTTTTTTTTAATTTATTGTAAGAAATTTGAATGAAAACAATATTATTATGAATTTTTTTTTTTAAGATTATTTCTGTTATTATTATAAAAAATTTAGTAAACAAACGTATTATTTAGGCATTTGTCGACGGGAATTTTTTTTCTATGTCAGTCCTGATAATTAGAAACTTTATGATAGGTTTAACAAAATTTATGACTAGTTAATAAATTTTATAATTTTTTTACAATTTTAATAAACAAATTCATTATCAGACATATTTAACAAAAAAATGATTTTTTTTAAATTTATGTAGGTCTTTTCACTAGAAACTTCTTGATAATTATAGCATGATTTATATTTAGTTAAAAAATTTGCTAATTTTCCCAAACGAATTTACTAAACAAATGCATTTTTCGGGCATTTGTCGACAAAAAAAATTTTTTGATAGTCCATGTAATTAAGAATTTCGGGATAATTTTAGTAACATTTATAATAAGTTTATACATTTAAAAATTTTCTCCTAATTTAATAAACAAGTCCATTATTTAAGCATTTGCTAGCAAAAAAATTTATTTTTTTATTAATGTTATTCCTTTTAACTGGGAACTTTTTAATGATTGCATCAACATTCATAATGAGTAAATAAATTTACTGACATTTGAAAACAAATTTTATAAAAAAATGCATTATTCGGGCATTTGTTGCCGAATTTTTTTTTCAACGTCAGTCCTTTTAATTAGGAAATCCATAATAATGTCAGCGACATTCATGATTTTTTGATAAAATGTATATATGTCAACAAACGCACAAATAATACGTTTGCTTATTTAATTTGCTAACAAAAAACATAAAATTCATCAACTAATTATGAATGTTGCTTGAACTATCATAAAGTTCTGAATTAAAGGGACTAGCATCAAAGAAAGGAATTTCCTAGTCCAAAAATGCCTAAAAAATGCATTTATTTATTATATTTGTTGAAAAAATCATCAGAAATAATAATTAATTATAAATTTTGACAAAAATATCATGAAGTTTCTAATTAGAAAGACTGACATTCAAGGAAACTAATTTTTTCGCCAACAATAGCCTTAATAATGCATTTGTTTATTAAATTTGTTTATAACATTCAAAAGAATAATCGTAAGAGAAATTTTTTTACAATAATATTGTACTCATCAAAACTTCTTGCTATATAACTAAAAAAAAAAGTGTAAAGTTATCGACAATTATAGAAAATACACCTTCAAGAAATAATTTATTTATAAAAATACTTGGTTTCTAAATATGATAACAAATTCGCAACTATTGTTAATTTGCAAAACGTAGGCGATTGCAACAGTTTTGCCATTATCGACGTGCATTGGAAAAGTCAAATAGAAAAAATTGTCCTTTTTTTCATCATATTTGATTATGTATGAAAAAAAAATTTTTTGATTAAAAATCAGATTTGACAACCGTCACATATAATTTTGACAATTAAATTCAAATACTCATTGAAAAACAGTACATGATTAAAAAAAAATTATATAACTGTTATAAAAATTAATTAAATATAAATAAACTTTTATTATATGAATTATAGCCAATATTCATTTACATGACTTTGAAATGAAAAAACAATTTATGCTACAAATAGAAAAAAATTTAAATTTTATCTTTATATAATTTAATATTGTAAAAAAAATTAATTATTCAATAATCAATTAATCGGTTCACAACATAAAAAGCATTAAACACTTGTATTGCTTGAAACATTTAATAGTAATTTTTACTTTATATTTTTTTCTAAACTTGTAATTTCATTTGGAAACATTTCAATTATTAATAACCTTTTATGCTTATTTTCAAGAAAATGAAAACATAATATGCAGGTATGATTTTAAAAATTGACTTCAGATAATGATTCTAGCATTAATGATTAATTTTCATTCAAGCATTCAAATAATTTTAACTTCACATTCTTTTACAATTTTTACTTTTATTTTTAAAATTTGATTTATTTATATTCAAATTTATACATTGATAAAAAAAAATTAAAACATTTTTACATATAATTTTAAAAATTAAATTCATGCACTCAATCTACAACATTAGACACATTTAAAAAATGCGTACTTATGATAGAGGTAATTTAAATATATTTCAAGTTTTATTATATAAATTATATACAATATTCATTTATCTAACCTTAAATTATATAATCAATTTATGTTCCTTATTAAAAAAAACTAAATTTCAATCTTGATTTAATTTCATGTTGTAAAAAATTAATCAGTTAATAATTAGTTGATCATTTTACGAAATAAGAAGCATTGAACTATAATTTTCGTTATAACATTCAAATAATTAAAAAAAATTTTTTTTTTAATTTGAACTTTTATTTATGAAAATTTTATTCATTAATAACATTTTAAACTCATTTCAGAAAATGTGAGTTTTAACAGAATCTCTTAGTAATTAATTAATTAATTCACAGCATGAAAAGCATCAAACGATTATTTTCAGTGAAACATTCAAATAATTTTTACATTGTATATTAAAAAAAAAATATTTGTATTTCTGTACATTTAACTTACTAATAAGCTTTTTAACTGATTAAAAAAAAATATACGTACATATAATTTTGAAAATTAAATTCAGATACTTATTTCACAACATCACAGACATTTCAAAAAATTAGATAATTGTACAAGTTTTTTTTTAAAGAAAAAATAAACTTTTAATATAGAAATAATAGTCAATATTTAATTACATAACCTTAAACTGAATAATCAATTGATGTTACTTGAGAAAGGAAAAATAAAATTTAATTTTCATGTAATTTAATGTTAAAAAAAAATTAATCATTCAATGATTAATCAATCAATTTACAACATTAAAAGCCTTAGGAAATTATTTTCACTAAAACTTAAAAATAATTTTCACTTTATGCAATATTTTTTCAAACTTGAAATTTCACTTCTAAAAATTTGCATTAATCATAAGTTTTATACTAATTTTAGAAAATATTATAACATATGTATTTGTACATATAATTTGAAAAGTTCAATTCAGACCCACATTTTACCACATTACAAACATTTGGAAAAATCATATAAAAGTAACTGATGTATTAGAATTATAATTATAAGATATATAATTGTATAATTTTAATATTTTAAATAAAAAATCAAGTTTTATCATAAAAATAATAGCCAATACGCAATTACATGATCTTAAACAAAAAAATCAATTTATGTTACTTAATTTACGACAATTAAAATTCAATCTTTACTTGCTTTAATATTGTAAAAAAAATTAATAAGTCAATAATAAGTTAATCGGCTCAAAAGGTAAATTAGTTAAAAAAGAACTTTTATTTTAAAAAATTTGATTTATTAGTAACCTTTTAAACTAATTTCAGAAAATATAAGTTTTAATATAATCACTTAATAATTAATTACTCAGTTCACAGCATAAAAAGCATCAAACAATTATTTGTATTAAAGCATTCAAATAATTTTGGCATTATATATATTTAATTTATTAATAAATTTAAAAACCAATTCGAAAGTAAAATAAAATATATGTAAATATAATTTTGAAAATTAAATTTAGATACTTATGTAACAACATCAGAAACATTCAAAAAAATTTTTTAAACAAATTTTGAAGGAAAAATATAATTTTATTATGAAAATAATAGTTTATATTCAACTATAATACTTCGGAGTAAATAATCAATTTATGTTACTCAATTGAAAGACAATTTAAATTCAATCCTTATGAAATTTGTTATTTTTAAAACAATTAATACGCCAATAATAAATTAAACAGTTTATTTAAATATGTAAAAACTTTTTACATTATATATTTTTTTTATTCGAAATTGTATTTATTCTACATATTTAACTTATTAATAAACTTTTGACCTAGCTAAAAAAAAATTGAAACATATTTAGACATGATTTTAAAAATTAAATTCAGATGATCATTTTACAACATAACAAACATTTTAGAAAATTATATCATTGACATAACAATAATTGGAATTTAACTTTCCGTTATTCAAGTTTCCGAAAAAAAAATTAATCAGATAATTATTCATTAATCAGTTCACAAAATAAGAAGCATTATACTATAATTTTCATGAAAACATTCAAATAATTTTTACTTTATATTTTTCTTTCAAATCAAAATTTCATTTTATAAAATTTTATTAATTTATAACTTTTTAAACTGTTTTCAGAGGATTGGAGTTTAAAAAGAATCAAATAATAATTATTCAATCAGTTCACAGCACAAAAAGCCTTATACATTATTTTTATTAGAACTTTTTAATAATTTCTACTTTCCATTTCATTTTAAATTTAAATTTGAATTTCTGAACATTTGAATTATTGATAACCTTTAGTACTAATTTCATAACATAAAAATCATTTTCGCTTAAAAATTTTATTTAATTTAAGCTTCCATTTTGGAAATTTCATTTATTAATAACATTTTAATCTTGTTCCAAAAAAAGTAAGTTTCAATTGAATCAGTAATAATTAATTATCTAGTTTGTAACATGAAAAGCATTTAACAATTTTTTTCTTTAAAAGTTTCAAATAATGTTCACAAAATTTTTTTTATGAGAGTAAATCGCACACTAAAAGCACATAAATTGTACTTTATAATAATATAGTACTGAGATCGCGCCACAAAGTGACACTATTTGGCATTCGTCTATTACGCATATTAAAAAATACTATTCTATTACGCATAATAATCATTCATTTAAAAAAATTAATAATTTTACTTAATAATTATCCACGAAGCCTTAAGGTGCTTCCTCAGGCTTGATTCTTAGCCTATGTATTTTGTTTCGAATGCCACTTCGACAAGGATGAATTGCCTGATGTAATATATTAATCACGTGAACCTGATGGCGAAATCAATTTTAAAAAAGTTTGCTTTTTAAAAAAATAATCTTGTTGTCGTTTTTCTTTTTAATTAATCGAAAATATGATGGATTTGTGCGCCTGGGTACGAACAACCCGCCAGCGTGAAAGTACCCATAATAAACTGAAAGCGCCTGTTTTACGTTCATCATGCGTACTCTCTAGTAACGGGTTGCTCGTTTCCAGGCGTACAAATTCAGCATATTTTGAATTAATTAAAAAAAACAACAACAAGAACATTTTTTGCAAAAAACAAACTTTTTAAACATTTATTTTGCCATTTAGATCATGTGGTAGAAATATTACACCAAACGATTCATCCTTGTAGAAGTGGTATCGCAAAAAAAATGCGTGGGTTAAAAATCAAGCCTGAGGAAGCACCTTAAGGGGCTGTTCCTCCGAATGGGCCGGTTTTCGGGGCGTTCTTTGGAATTTTATTGTAAGAAAACTATTCATTATTTTTTGATGATTTTTTTTTTAAAGTTTTATTAATGTTTAGACTACAAAATGCTTTTTAAAAAGTTTTGAAAAGTTGATTCTTCTGGCCACAGCATCG
>JAUELO010000230.1:1913914-1933942 GCA_032357855.1 Amphibolips quercusostensackenii | reverse complement strand
TATCGTCTGTAGGTAATGCAAATACCTACTATTTCGTCGGCCGGTAATGTAGGTTCCTACTCTGTTTTCAGTCGATATTAAACATTGCATTTTTTTAATACTTTCAACACGAAAGGTTAATGAATCTATTAAATTATTTATAAATAATAGAGGAGCTTATAGATATATTCTCTAACATCCTCATTATTAAAAAAATGTTAGATATGCTAAAAATAGGAAGAAATGATCTCAAATTCATTCAAAATCCAAATTAATATCCTTACACTCTGGGTGGTCAGCATTCAATCAAAACCATCCGCATGAAACGAAATTAACGCCTAACGTTGCTTTATTTTATTGCGATCGAATACGTATTATCTTTTGTGTTTTACGTTTTTATCGTTCGAGAGAACTGACTTTTATAATCAATTCAGAACACCTTTTTATCAAACCTTGTTTGCTTGATAAATTAAAATAAATTAAAAATTTTTATTTCGTAAAAGTAATCATTTCAATTTTTCAATTACGATTTTCAGTGTTTCTTTTCCTCTTCCTAAATTAGAGAAGTTTAAGAGGAAAAGTCTTTATCAGTATGAGGAAACCTTTTGTATAACGAGATTTTTTATTTCAACCTATCCTCTTCTAGCTTTTTGCAATAAAATTCTTGATTTCGAGATAATAGGCTTAAAGCTCAATCAATAATATTAATTTAATAAAATTGAATGATTAAAAATATTTTTTTTATTATTGTTGAAAATTAAAGTGAATTCAAGTGCAAGTTATACATACGAATAAAGCAAATTCAAGCTAATTTGATTTGCTGAGAGGATCGCTTGAAGCTACTAAAATTCACAAAGCAAAATCTGAAATTACAATTGAAATCTTCAAAAACTTTCATATCATTCTACCTTATTTTTCTTTTTCATTCTTAGGAGTTTCCGATTAAATTAAAGAAAAAGGTATATGCATAATTTTGAAATGTAATAACTATTTGTAAAAATATTTGCGCTAAAAAAATACTGATTATATTGTTCTTAACAAAAAAAAAGAAAAACTTGCGATTTAAACTTCGCGCCAGAATTAAATCATACGACACTTAATCATAACCTCAAATCTCGAAATCTTTATGGCGCAAAAGTTTAAATCCTAAAATTTTTTTAAAAGTGATTTGGCTAATGTAAAATCAGAAAAGATTGTATAAGAATTAAGGAATATCTGTGATTTTTAATTGAATTTAAAAGTTTATTATATTTAATAAATAATTTAAAATGTTATACACGTTTTATGTTAGTGCTTTTCGCTAGAAATTATTAATGAAAATTATAATTTTAACATAAAATTGTAAGGTTGGCATTTCACAATGGGAATGGGTATTTTTCATTAATTTTATTTTATTAAAAAAATTATTCGCTTTCAAAAATTAACAATTTTGTAGGAATTTAATTTTTTTCGTTTTTTAGCTTTTCTACATTAGAATTTGACATTTTCAAACAAAAATCATTAAATTTGGAAGGTTTATATTTTTTGAACAATTGAAGGTCACTATTGGTATTTTTAACAACAAACTATTAGTTTGAAAGAATATTTACAAAATCTCAACAAGTTCAGGTCAGTGTCTTTCTTTGCAAATCGGTATTAAAAAATATATATTCAATGATTTTTGTTTAAAATAATAAAATTCACAAGCATGAACAAGTTAAGATTATGTTAGTGTTTTTAATAGATAATTAAAATTAAACAAAAATAATTCTATCTTAAAGAAGATTTATAATTCAAGATTTATCATTTTGAAGAAAAATTACTACATTTTTCTTTAATAATTCTTATTCTAAAATAATAATGTTAGCTGAAACACATAAACATAACCTAAAATAGTTAAAAAGTTTTTTATTTCTTCTTAAAATAATGTTTTTTAAACGAATTAAAAAAAAATACTAACGTAATCCAAAATTATTAAAAGAATCTAAATCTTGTTCAAATTTAACAATTCGGAATTATTTTAGTGTTTTTTATTAAAAATTAAAATTCTTAATTAGCAATAATTATATTTGAAAAAAGATTCATCATTCAAGATTTATCATTCTAAATGCAAATTATGTGATTTAACTCTGATAATTTTTATTTAAAAATAAAAATTTCACCTGAGCACTCCAGCATAACCTGGAATTTTAAAAAAGTTGTGAATCTTCCTCAAAATAATTTTTTAAATACAAATTTGAAAAAAACTGACATAATTCAATATTTTTAAAGAAAGTTAAATTTTTTTAAATTTTACAATGAAGTATTATGTTTGTGGTTTTATCGAAAATTAAAATTTTCATTAAAAACAATTATATTTTAAAAAAGATTTATAATTGGTACAAAGTTTTGAATCTTTCTAGGAATATATATTTTTTGCATACCAATTTCGAATCAAAATAATGAAAGAATCCAAAATTTTAAGAAAAATCTAAATATTGTTTGAATTAACGAATTTTAGATTATGTGTACTTCTTCAGAAATTGAAATTTTTATTCAAAAATAAGAATTCATCACCATAACCTACAATTTTTTCAAGTTTTCAAATATTACTTCAAATATATATTGTTTCTTATATCGATTTTCAGTTAAGAAATAAAAACCTAATTCAAAATTATTTAAACAATCTAAATCTTTTTTTTCTTCAGAAATTGAAATTTTTATTACAAAATAATAACTATATTTTAAAGAAGATTCATAATTTTAAAGAAAAAATATAAGATTTGCCTTAATTAATTATAATTCAAAAATAGAAACTGCAGCTAAACACATCAACATAACCTAAAATTGTTGCAATTTTTTTAAATCTTTCTTAATATATTTTTTTATACCCATTTCAAATAAAAATACTAACATAGTCGAAAATTAATTTTTTTTTTTAAATAATAATTTTTTTTTTTAATTAATTCAAAAATTGTGAAATGATTACAAATCTTCTTCAATTTTAACAATTTTGGATTATGTAAGTGTTTTTCGTCGGAAATGAAAATTTTTAATTGAAAAAATGTATACTTTAAAGAAAATTTTTAATAAAAAATTATTCTAATTCAAAGAAAAACAAAATAAAATTTGTACTTACTTAGGTTATGTTCGCATTAATTTCCAGAACAGGGCAGATATTTCAAGAAAGGTGTACAATTTTCGAATAATTTCAGGTTATACTATCATTTTTTACGGGATCACTGTGGTTTTGAATAAAAAAATTAGGTTGCAAAAACGGCTTTGTTTTAGTAAAAAATAATTAGATTTTTAAAAATGAAATTTACAATTTTAAATAATTTTAAATTACGTTTAGAATATAAATTTTTCAAGTACAAAAATTATTCATCTTTGCATTTTTCATCAAAAATTGATTTTTTAAATAAAAAAAGATTAGTTTAAAAAAAATTAATTCTTAGTTTTTGAATCGTTTTAATCTACAGGTGAGATGGAAATTTTTAAAATTTTTAAATTTTATATCAAAGTAATGTAAAGATTACCTCAAATTTTTTTTCGCTTTTCATGTGGTTCTGATTTTTTTTATTTATTTAATTAACTTTTCAATATAAATTTTATATTTAGAGTAAAAAATTGCGCAAGACTGAAAAAAATAATAATTACGCGCTTGAAGCGCGTTTTTTTCTAGCATTATTAAAATTTCTAAAGCCGCTATTTTGGTTAAAAGAAAAACTCTTCAGAACAATTTTTAAAGATTTTTTAATTTTGAGTGCAAACCCAAAAATTTTTATTGAAAAATTCTTTTTAATAAAAATGCTATCTCAAATGTATAATACTAGATTACAAAAAATATTTTTAATTTATCAACCTCAAATTATTTTAGGGGAGTTTTGTTGGAAATTACGGTTTCTATTTTAAGATCATTAAATTTGAAGGAAGATTAACAATTTAGCAACAATTTATTATTATAATTTTTTAATATAATTGATGTTACATTATCGCTTTGCATAAAAAATGTGTATATGAACAAAAATAATTATAATTTAAATAAGATTTACAATTTTTGCAAAATCCTGCATTTTTTTAGTGTCTTTTGTCAGAAATTTGTATTTTTGATTTAAAAAATTATATTGAAACGAAAATGCACCCTTTTTTCAATTTAAGGTAATTTTATCGCTCCACACTAGGAATTGTTACTTTTAGTAAAAATTAATTTTAGTCCAAAAAAAAAATTTAAATTTAAAAATTAAGTATGACTAAAAAATAAAAATCGCGCTTTTTTTTTAGTAAAATCGAAATATTTGAAACCACTATTCTGCTTTAAAACAAAACGTCTTCAAACATATTCAAACGTTTTATTTTTTTTTATTACAAAACTTGAAATTAGGATTTTAAAAAATTTTCCAGAAAAAAGAGAGGTCAAATAGTGACGACATCGATGACGTCAATAATGGCCAATAATGCCCACAGCCAATTGTCAGGGTTGGCAGGGCGGGGGTGCAGATGACGTAAAATTGATTCCACCGATCTTCGATTGGCCATTTGAGACCGAACCACTGCTGAGCTCGCTCAGCATCATTCTTGAGAACGTATCTGATAGGTGATAAAAATCAAATTCAACGCTCTTCAGATAAGAAGGACTAGAGAAAGGAAAAGTGTCAAGGGTGAAAAATCAAAATTATCCACGCAATTAACATATTTGATTGCCTAAATCGAACAACTGCAGGTGCAATTTCGAGGAGATGCTACTTCGGGCTCCAGTGATCCTTCTTGTAAGTACATTCTTATTTATAACAATTAAACCTCAATTTTCAAAATTTTTTCAGAAACTTGGCTATTTATAAAAAAATTCAAAATCTTTCTTTATTAAAATTAGATTTGAGAATCTTATGGAAAATCTGGTAATCATTAACTAATTTTTTAAATGTGAATCTTGGAGATGAAAGAAAAGTATCTCATCAATATTTTGTCAATTGACTTACTATTTTTTCATTTTTTATTTTAATTTTGATTTACTTTTAGAGGCTTCCGTAATAAGAAATCATTTTTAGAACATAAAGTATAATTTAGGAACCTTGCGCATAGTCATTTAAAATTGATTATTGATTATGTTCGGGACTAACGCGAATGGATTCACACTTACCACGCTTGCTATTGTTCTCTTATCGCGACAGATGTGTACTTATTTAATTTTACATGCCACACATTTCCTGCAAGATGTTAAAAACTACATGTTTGTAGAAATGAAAATAAATTTAATTTTTTCAAAATGTAAAAACTTAATTTTTCACTCTCAAACTCAATATTATTCTTAGCAAGAATAATTTGAAAACCTGGTTAGCAATAATTCAAGGAATTAGTAAATTTTCAAAAATATATTTCTAAAAGTTTCTAACCTTTATGCTTATATAAAATAATGAATATTTGTATAAGAAATCTCTTAAGAATTATTTATTATTATTAGTTCAATAAATCTCGCTTATCAGTAATTTACTCTCCATCAGAGATCGTTAATCAATGTTTTCTTTAGCAGATGTGTTGCTGGATCGAAATAAACACTGCGATTCCGTTTCGAATAAATCCAAAGAACACTAAACAGGTATATAATAGATTATAAAATTTATAATACAAGAAAAATTTTCCAAAATATTTTTAATTTTTTAGGATACAAGGAAACCGCCTCATCTACTGGAAGATGAAAAACCCCCAAGACACTTTTATCAACCTCCAAGAAGGGACAAATCTAATCACGTAGTTGGTTCAAAATTCCGAAAGGCGTTAGATTATTATGATGAATATCAACCCAAAGAGGATGTACACTACAATTCTGAAAGCAGCGAAAATTATTCAGATGATGATAAAAGCTACCCATACATAAAAAAAACTTCCCAAAACTTCCACAAGCCTTCTAAAAAGTTACAGAGTTTCCCAAAATTTCGGAGGATTTCTCAAGACTATGGTTCCCCAGAGGAACAAGCTTCTGACTCTACTGAAGACTACAGCCAAGATGACTCTTTCTATTTAGATGAAGACTACAAAGATTCAATAAGTTCAGCACCTAAAGCTTCAACAGTTGCAACTACTGAAGATTCAATCACCTTAGCACCTAAAGTATCAGAAATCTCACCACGCAAATCTTTAATGAATCCTAAAATCGTAGCTCACATTTCAGAAAATAATATAATCGAAAATTGGATACCAACCAACTGCTCCCGTTCTGCAAGAAAATCAAATGACAGATACTCCAGTAGTTTTTTATTTAACATTACAAAAGATGGTTTGAATGAAAATACGTTTCCAAATCCAGGGGAGGCAGAATCTGTCAAGCACAGTAGTGTCTTTGTTGAAGAAGATGTAACACTCTGTTGGATTGAGACTATAACCATCAAAGAAGACAAGTCAGTCAAACCTCTCAAGAAAGTCGTTTTAAGAGAGTTCACCATCTCCTTTGAAAACTCTGCTACCATTCCCGAAAAGTATTTAGAGTGTGGTAAGCTGGAAGGAGAAGTAGAGCCAGGATGTCATAATTATGGTGGAAAAAGTGGGTTATTTGATGTCATAGATGAGGATAGTAAGGTTAGCAAGCTAGTAAATTTTACGACAGTTAGTAACAAGGGGAACATAGAGGTGCGACAACATAAGAATGTTCGCTGCGCTGTTGGTCCTGTTGTGACGAAGAATATTATTGAGTTTAAGGATGGGTCCCAGAACCCAAAGAAGAGGGTCGAAGTTAAGGTTAGTCCTAGATTAAGGAGAATGAACGAAGCAGGAGAAACCTGTCCCTCAGATCAAGAAAAAATTACCCTTCCACCAAAGATTAAGCCAGGAGTCAAAGATTTGCCGGAGAATAAAGAAAATCCCGAAGGGAAATCAAATGAGTTTGATAAAATGAGAAGAAAACCTGATGGAAGGCCTGAGGAAATTGGTGAAATACCAGAAGAGAAACCTAGTAAAATTCACAATGAGCCCGAAGGAGTACCTTTGAAGATTGACAAAAAGCCAGAAGACAAGCCTTATTTTATTACTAAAAAGCCGATAGGAGAACATCCAGTTAGTAGAAGACCTAGCATATTCGATCATTTCACTTTAGACAAAACATCACCTCATTATGATGCAGAAGGTGATAAAGTTAAACCGGTAGGAGAAATTGATGATGAAAGTTCAACTACGTATAAAAAGGATGATTTTGCTAGGACTGAGAATCCTACTTCTTCAGAATCTGCTGGACCTCCTAAAGAAGTTGTGAAAGACAAGGAATCAATACCTGATCCAGAAACTCTTAGAGAGGGAAACGAGTCTTGTGAAGAAAAGTCTTGTAAGTCTAAAGGAAATACTCAACTACCTCAATATGCCAACACAAGAAAAGCTCTAAAGCCTTCTTCTGAAACCAAAAATACATCTGAAGAGTCTACAACAACAGAGGAAACAAAACCAAAAGAAACTGAAGTAGAAGGTAGACAACCTAAAAGCGAATCATGTCAAGGAGATTCATGTGAACAATGCTCAGCTGAGGATTGTTTAACTGAATCAAAATCAACAGAAGATTCTACTTTAAACAAATCAGTACTAGATAAGCCAAATAAAGATATTTCAAGAGACAATAAGGTGACAGAGAGTTCTATTGGACAACAGACATCTAGACCAGAGATTGATGATGATAATTTAAAATATTTCACAACTGGGGAACCACCTACTGACTTTATAATACCTACTGATAGAAAACCATCTGTAGACACTAAGACGCCTAATGATAGAAAAATAGAAAAGAATAATGAAGATGAAAACGAATCTTGTCTTGGAGGAAATTGTTTAACAAAACTTGATAAATCAAAAGCTGAAGGTCCTACTACAAAAAAGATAGATAAAGAAACAAAGGAGAAACTTATTTCATCTAATGAAAGTGATACTACAACCAGCAGATCTGAAACAAAACAGGAATCAGAAAACAACAGTGAATCATGTGAAGATGATTGTTCCACAGTACCAACAAGGTCTTTTTCTAAAGTTGACAAGGAAAAAATGAAACTTGGTACTAATAAGATAAGAAAAACAGTAACTGTGTCACCATCTAATGAGAAAGAAAAACCTTCAGAAAAAGAATTAGTTTCTTTCCCAACAACAAGGAAACCCTCATCTAGAAATATACATCCATTAGATGTAGAAAATGAATCTGCAGCTCCTAATGTGCAAGAATTGGATACTGAAGAATTAGAAGAACACGCAACGTCTCTAAGACCACATAAAGATAAAACAGATGTTCCGGATAGTTGGGAAGAAGCCTTGACGAAAAGACCTAGACATATTTCATCTCATAATTTAATTCGTACAGAAGAGCCTGAAAAGAATTTTAAATGTGAATCTAGAGGTTGTATTACGTCTTTAGATGGTTTATTAGTATCTCCAGAAGGTGCAACAAAATCACCTGTAGAAGGGAAAGATCCCCACAAAGAGGGGCGGAAATCTTCTCCAGGTAGGACAGACCCTTCGCATGATGTGTTAGAACCAGAAGTTAGACCAACATTTTTTAAAGGTATATCTGAATCTGAAGGTACATCAAGATCACCTGAATCTCATGAAGAATCACCAGAATCTCCCGCAAGTACAACGAAATCTCCTGAAGGTATAAAAAAATCTCTTCAAGATATACTACAGTCGACTAATTCACCTCAATTTTCTGAAGAATCATTAGAATCTCCTAAAAGTATAGGAAACTCTCCTAAAGATACCATTAAGTCATTTGAATCAGTTGAAGAATCTTCAAAATTTCCGAACCGTACAACTAAATATTTCGAAGGTACAACAAAATCTACAGATAAATCAAAAGAAGCTTCTGATGATAAATTAAACTCTAAAACTACGGCAGAATATCCTGAAATTGGGACAAAGTATTCCATAACTACATCAGAGCCTAAAGAAATAGCTGAAGGTGCATCCCAGGATTTGGAAAAAACATCACCATCAAGACGTAAACAAATCGATGAAAAGAAACGTGATAAAAATGGAAGAAAGCACCAGTCTGATGATAATGATGACATGGAGGCAAATTTTTCAGATGAAGAAGAGTCAAGTCCCACACCATCTTTTGTAAAAACAACAATTTCACATGAGCATCAACCAAGAGATTTAACTGAAAAGTCTGATAGTGAATTGAAAAATAGGGCTGGAGAAACGCTTCTAGACAGAACTCCTGAGACAACTACTGAAATGTTTTTCATAGAAGGAGCAAATCAGCAATGTTCGCCTGATGATGACAAATGTAATTCAAAGAGTGAAACTTCGACTAGTGAACCAGTTTTAACAAACCAAGAAGTTGAAAAAAATAAGGAAATTAACCAATCTCCAATATTGAATCCAGAAGCAGAATTAAATACAAATAAAAGTATTTCAGATGTCTTGCACAATACAAATATTTCAAAATCTTCAAGTGGTAAGCACAGACTGGGTTTAAGAATAAAGATACTTTTGGAACATATAAATGAAAATGAGGAAACAAAGAACTTGGTGGAGGTGGATAAACATTTGTTGCTGAATGAAGATCCGAATGACCATGATAATAATACACTATTAAATCAAATCAAAGCTTTAAATAATTCCGTCACTGCACAAACCATAAAAGCTCTGTTGAACTGTAGTACTTTGGAAAAGCTTACTAAGAAGGGTATCAGTATTCAGCTTGATGAAGCGGCTTTGGTACCAAAAGAGAAAGAAGGTTCGAAAAATTTAGAACCTAATGAGTTTATTCTGAGTGTTGAAAATAAAGGGCCCGATAGTGAAAAGGTGAATACATTGAGAAGGAAACGAGAGATTTATGAGGATAGCTTCAAGGATGATAGTTCAACTACTGTCAGTTCTACAGAAGAAAATTCTACGGATGCAAACACTGAAGACCCCATATCTGCTGTTGAAAATTCTACTGATACCAGCACTAAATTTCCCATATTTACTGTCGGAAGTTTTACTGATGCTAACACTAAAGTTTCAATATCTACTGTCGCAAGTTTTACTGATACCAACACTAAAGTGTCTATATCTGCTGTCGAAAGTTTTACTGATACCAACACTGAAGACCCTACGTCTACTGTTCAGAATTCTGCTGATACCAGCACTGAAAATACTATCTCTACTTTAGAAAATACAAAAGAGACCACCGCAGAGGCTAATAACTTTGAAGCAGATGACAGAATTAAAAATCATTCTGAAATTATCAAGGATTATTTACCAGATCTTCAAAAGGATATCAACACTGGAATCAACCATGTAATTTCAAAACTGAAAAACTGCACAACATTGAATTGTTCCCCAGAATCAACTGTTATCGATCTTTTGCCGATTTCTAATATCTTGGGAATCATTTCCGATCCCAAAGATTCTAGGATTATCTCAAGAAATAAGCGAGATGCTAGAGATTACAAAAAAGAAGAACATGCTTTCGAAAAATTGGATAATTGGTCAAATGAAAGAATTAAGAGAGCCGTTGGTGGTCATCATCTTAGGAGTTTAACCGAATTTACTATATTTAGAGAAGCATAATTTTGTAAAATGGTCTACTTTTTCTAAAACGGATTGGTGATTAACTCAATAAATTGTAGACAAGAACTTTCATGGTGTTTTAAAAATGTTGCAATGGTGGTTTAGTTATTAATTAATTTGATAACTATTCTTACCTTTCTCACTTGAATTGAATCCTTATTTTAGAAAGTAACTTGATAGTTTTTAGAGGATGATAGAGCTTACTGACAATAATTTCATTATCAGGAGTACAAAAATATTTATTCAGATATCTGAGTTAAGTACAAGCCAGTTGTGCCTTATGTTGTTTCTGCTGTGGGGGGTGCTGGGACTGGCCTTACGGGAATTGTTTTCGAAAATATTGATGCGGGTGTTGGAGATGGTGTTGTGGATTCTGATGGTGGAGGAATAACAGGCAATGTTTCGGATGTTGTTGGGGATGGTGTTGTGGTCTGGAATGTTGGAGTTGTTGTTCCTGATATTAATTTGGTAGTTGTTTCGTTCGTCATTGCGGGTGTTGTAGCTGTTGTTCTAGCCAAGGTTGTAGGAGGAGTTCTCATTGTAGTAGATGTCACTTCAGGCATTTGAGTAGTAAAAGTAGTTGTTGTGTTAAAAACACATCTTTTGGTAGCAGAATCAAAAATTCGTTTATTTGGACATCTCATATTCATCCAAGCCAAATTATTATTTACATCTAAATAGCAGAGCCAATACCATCTTCCGTCTGTTTGATTCATGTTCAGAAAGCTGCCTGGTTCTGAACATGGTGCTGCCTTTTTTGAAATGATTGGAATTATACATTATTGAATTGCGAAATTTGTATTAAAAATTTGTATCTGATTTAGTACTTACAGAGGTAGTAGTTGTTGTTGCAGTTGTCACTTCAGGCGTCGCTTTAGTTGTAGTAGTAGTAGTTGTTGTAGTAGTAGTAGTTTTAGTAGTTGTCACTCCAGTTGGTAAGGTAGTAGTAGTAGTAGTAGTAGTAGTACTTGTTGTTGTTGTTGTTGTATTTGTTGTTTTCGTAGTACATAATTTGGTAGCAGGATCAAAAATTCGCCCATTTGGACATTTTATATCTAACCAAGCCAATTTACCATTCTCATCCAAATAGCAGAGCCAATACTGTGTCCCATCTGTTTGATTTTCGTTCACAAATCTGCCAGGTTTTGTACACGGTGGTGCCTTTTTTGAAATTAATAAAATTATAAACATAGTATTACAAAATTGATATCAGATAATTAAGTACTTACAGAGGTAACTGATTGAAGAAATACACATAAAACAAAAAACAGAAGAAGAAAAAAAACAAAAATTTGTCTAATTGACAAAAATCGAAGAGCACATATTTTTCTACGCATCTTGGCACTCACAAAATAACGAAAGTGTCTCAAAACCTTCATTTCGCGTTCTTGGCCGCAATGATCTTTATCTTTTTATTGTTAGATATTCAAACAAACCTCGACACTTTTCCTCTATGCTGATAAGGAAATATTAATGTTAAGGCCTCACCATGTTCAAAACATTGCCTTCGAAACGATGATTCCTATATTCTATTTTTACTTTCCATATTGACAAGCTTCAAATTCATGAGTGAATAACAATACATTTATTCTTGAAGAGAAAAGTATAATTAATTTTAAACATTATTCATTTGGTAAAGAAAGTCTATAATTTAGAGGCAGTACATAAAACCTTGGTTTGAGATAAGAATGGATTACGTGTCTAGTTAAAAATTCATTGGGTCATATTAGTCTTGGCTTTAATAAATTTGCTAGCATAAGTTAATTTATTATTAGAATTTTAAATTATTAAAGCAATATATGTTTTTTTCATTTTTTTATTTTTGATTTCTCCATTTGCAATAATCAGTTGCATCGGCGACAAATGTCACGCATAATGGCTATGGGCAATAAACTCTGCTAAACTTTCTCATCGCTTTCTGGTGATTTTGTATTCTGGAGGTTCACCCTCGATTTCCTCGTTTAATGTCTGAAAGCTATTCTTGATAGAATTTTTAACGAAGGTGAATGCGAAATTCGAAACGTGAAAATAATTTGTTTTCTATTTTGAAATTCTTCCCAAGTATTTTTACAATTATCTCTGTTTTAGAGGCTTTATATTTTTATCAAATGATACGTCTTTTTCATGGTTGATGTTGACTTTTGTGTTGTGTTTTAGTATTCAGGATTGCTTTTTTCGTTTAAGATTTCGAGGAAAGGAAATTGATTAGAGAAATGTTTTTTGTGTAGGGCTTTTAGATTGTTATCACATTTCTGGAAGGCTTCTACCTTATCCCTAAAATCTTTAATGACCTCTTTCCTAAAGAGGGTCAGGTTCTACGTATCATGAATAAAAACTATAATTTGATTCCTATCAAGTTATTTAGGAATAAAGGATTTAAATCTTTCAAATTTTTACTTGTCGATAAGTAACAATTAAAAACTAAGAGCTACAAAAATGGAACTAAATGTACCCAAATGTGATAAATAAAAAAGGAAACCAGTTTCATGGATACCTTTCGAAGTGTAAGAATTAAAATTTTTTGTTTGGCTTTTAGAGAAGAAATCATCAATCCTCTCAGCTTTTATCTTCGACACAACCTAACTCAACTCTACAGGTATGACCATTAACGGGCGAAAATTCGGTGCAGGAATTCTTTTGTGATAGGTCGTCAGATTTCTCTTTTTCTTCTCAGCCTGTATTTTTCGTTCTCGATTTTCCCAAGGGATGGATGAATCGACAGGTTTGTAAAAAGTGCATACTTCATCTTTCTTCAAAGTCAAGTCCATTTTGTAGGAAAAGGATCTCTGAAAAAAATGTAATGAAAAATATTCTAAGCGAGAATCAGGAATCAAATAAAAAATGATCCGAGTTCTAAATTTTCAACAATCTAGTTTTCAAGGATCAATTTTTTAAGATTTTTTTAAAAGAATTTTTTAATTTTTTTTTAAATTGTGCTCTCTTTTCTAAATGAAAAAATTGGCCTTGATGGGTGGACTTTGGGTGCCCATATAAAAACAAATTTTTTTTTTCAAGAGTCTTACCCCCCCCCCCCCCCAAATTTATACATTTGAAAAAATAACTTTTTCCTATATAATTGTTTTTAAATTTCCAAAAGACTTTTGAATTTATTCAAAGTGTAAAACTCAAAAAGAAGAAAATAGGATGTAATTATTTTTTTAAAGTAAAAATCTGACAGGGTTAAAGTTTTAAAATGTTTGAAAATTCAAAATTGAAATACCAGAGCTGCTTAAGTTTTCAAAAAATGAAAAATTTTTTTTGTTGAAAAAATTAAAATAATAAAAATAAAAAGGGTTAATGATAATGAAGATAAGAGAAAAAAATATTGGCTTTAAAAAACTAAAATCTTTCTTCAATAGTGTTGTTTTCAAAGTTCGCAGTTTAAGAGAAAACGTGAAAAATTCCCTTTTCTTCAAAAAAAAAAAAAAAAACAATTTGAAAAGAAACATTAAAAATCATTTAATGACATTTAAGGTGATTTGGTGAATAATTTTAAAAAGAAAGTAAAACATTTCAAAGCAGATGTTTTTAATTCTGCAAAATTACAAAACTAAAAGAAAACTTGAGTTAGCTTAAGAGATATTCAAAAGTTCTCAAAATATTAAAAAATGATTAAAAACTTGTACAGACTCCAATTTTTTTAGCGCTGATTTTCAAAGGCATTTTTTAAGACTCTTAGGGAGAACTATGAAGATTTTTTATTTTTAAAAATTAGTTTTGAGGAAATATTTTTAAACATTACTGAAAATTTCAAAAGATATACATTTTCAAATATAATGTGGAAGTATTAAAGTCAATTTTTGTACTCTTGCATAATTTTTCAAAAATTCAAAGGAAAATTCATATCATTTTAAAATATATTAAAATATTTAGAAGTTTTGGAAAAATTCAAAAGTAAATTAAATATTCAGAAGATTAAAAAAAATCAATATATATTTTTGAAGGTTTCGAAAAATGAAACTTTTTGAAGAATTTGGAAAAGATTCAGGAAAAAAAAATATTCTAAAGATTCATGAAAAAATTTTATATAGGTTCTTATTTACAAAAATATATTTTCGGAAAAAATTGGAAAAATCTCAGAAAATTTGAAATGATTTTCAATTCTTTTTTTTGAATTTAGAAAATTTAAAAAACAAAGTGTTCAATTTTTAAAAATTATAAAATTTTAGAAAAAATTCGGGTGAGTTTAAGAGATATTTAAAAGTTTGAAAAAATTAAAACATGATTTAAAACTTGAAATTTTTGTAAAAATATTATGAAATGTAGATATTAGAAGATCGCGAAAAAATTAGAACCTTTTAAAAAATTTTGATAAATTTCAATAAAAAATTTGTCTCAAGATTCATAGAAAAATTAAAAATGATTTCTTATGTCAAAAAATAAATTCAAAAAGATTTTTAAACATTGCGAATAATTTCCTAAAATTTCGGAAAACAATTTAAAACATTTTCAAGCAAAATTTTTAAATTTTTTTATGAATTATAAATCATTTGAAAATTACGAAGATTTCTGATCGAAATTTGTAAGCTGCAGATTTATGAAAATTTCAAAAAAGAAGTTTATGAAGAATTTTGGAAGATTTTAAGAAAATTACATTTTTTTAAGCTTCCTAGGAAAATCTGAAAGAATTTTTTATTTTTGAAAATGAATTTTCAGAGCACATTTTTAAAAAATTTTAAATATTTCAATAGATTTCTAAAGAAAGTGAAAAAAATATGAAAGATTTGAAGACAATTTTTTAGATTTTGACAGGTTTTTCGAAATTTAAAAGAAAGTTAGAATCAGTTTAGAAAATATCAACTATTGTATCAATTAAGTGTAACTATTGTTATCTAACTATTGCGCTAAGTATCAACTATTTATAAATTTCTACAAAGAAAAATTAATTTTAAATGAAAAATAGTTGTATTTAATCAAAAAAGAAAAATTTTAAAAACATAACTGAATTCTCAACCAAAAGATTAATTTTCATCGAAATGATAGAATTTTTTTAAATTTGAGAATTTTAAATTAGAATTAAATTAAAAATTCAAAATCAAATTAAAAAATTTTTGATTAAAAAAAATTGAATTTGCAACAAAAATCTAATAGTTAAATTCTTAGTTGAAAAAATTAATTTGCAACTAAAAGATAGAACAAGTTAACAACAAAACGGTAAAATCTGCAACCAGAATCGACATTAAAAAAAATCGAACTAACGTTATAAATTTTTTAACCAAAAAGACGGATTTTTAATTTTAAAAAGACCAAATTTCTACTAAAACTGGAATGGTTACATTTTTAGTACAAAAGTTAATTTTTAACAAAAAAAAGCATTTTTAACAAAATAGTTTAATTTCAAACAGAAAATATTAATTTTTAACGAATTAGATCTACTGTTAACCAATTAGATTAATTTTCATTTTTAACACATCAATTTTAAACTGAAAAGATTAATTTTTATCAAAAAACTTACATTTTGAACTAACGAAATAAATTTCCAACTTAAATTATAAATCTTAAAAAAAAATCAATTTTTATAAAAGTTATTAAACATTTTACCAAGTTGTAAAACTTCAACCAAAAAAGATGAATATTGAACCACAAAGAATAACTCTTTAATAAAATTTTGGAATTTTAATTAAAATAATTTAATGTGCAACCAAATAGTTGCATTTTTACGAAAAAAGAATCTACCCTAAGAAATAAATTTTTAACTTAAAAGTATTTTTCAGTTAGAAAAGAAAAAAAATCAACCTAATTGTTGATTATTTTAAAAATAAAAAAGTTTTTATAGTAACAAAATAGTTAAATTTGCAACCCAAAAAGACGAATAACCAAAAATTGCATTTTTAACCAAAAGCAATACTTTTTTAACAAGATTGTTGCATTTTCACCAAATTAATCGAATTTTCATCTAAATAATAAAATTGCTAACCAAAAAAAAATGAATTTTCAACCAGAAGTATGATAGTAGACTTTTCAAACTCAATTTTTTTTGTAATTTTGAAATTGTTTATGTTTTTAATTGGAAATCTTTCAACTGTAGGTCTTCCTTTTGAGAATGACAATTTTTTTTATGTTTGAAATTTAGGCTTTCATTTTGAAATTACACTCTAAAACGAAATCTATTTGAATTTAAAAATCTGAAAAAAGTTATATAACACTTTAAAAACTTTCAGGTTCATGATAAACATTATTTAATTTTTAAATTTTTACATCTAAAATTATTCATTTAAACACATTTAATTCAAATTTGTGCGCTTGAAAATTTTTTTAATTTAAAATTATTTAATTCTAAAAACTAGAAACCTAATTCACATATGTTTTGGTTCATTTCTTGATGATCGAATTTGAAATGATACGACTTAAAAAATTTTAACAAAAAATTTTTTGACTAATACGTAAATTAGAACCTGTTTTTGAAAATTCGTCTTTTTGTTAACAATTCGACTACTTTAATAAATATTCAAATATTAACAATTACAATAATACTAATATTAATATATTGATGTTAAGTATTATAAATTAATTATTATTATATTAATATTAGTATTATTATTAACATAACAATTGTGATAGAAATTAATGCGTGTTGGTTAAAAATTTAACTGTCTTGTTAAAAATTTAAATTTTAGGTAGAATTCAAATACTTTTCAATTAAAATTAAGATATTTTCTTTTTTTAAATATCAACTGTGACATTTTTCGTAAAAAATTCCTCTTTTTTGGTTAAAAAAGTTCTGATTTTGTAGAATGTTTAAAAGTTTATTCAAATTTGAACTATTTCATTAAAATTACATCTTGTCTTGTTAATAATTCAACTATTTTGTTGCAAAATTCGTCTTTTTTGGTTGAATTTAAATGCTTCTCAATTTATATTAAAATATTTCTCGGTTGAAATATCAACTATTTAATTTTTGTAAAGAAATAATATTTTTAATACAAAATTTCAATATATTGTAAGCAAATAAACAATTCGTAGAAAATTTTAAAATTCAATAAAGAATTTCAAATGTATTAAAAGTATAACCATTTTTTTTAAAATTTCATCCTGTTTGGTTGCAAATTCAACTGTTTCGTGCAAAATCCATTTTTTTGGGTTTGATATAAATGCTTGTAAATTAAAATAATTAATATTTTTTGGTTTGAAATGTTATTATTTTGTTTAAAATTTAAAAATTTATTAAAAACTTAATAGATTTATTAAATTTTATCCTGTTCGGTTGAAAAGTCATCTTTTTAGTTGAAAAATCGTTTTTTTTGGGCTAAATTTATATATTTTAAAATTAAAATTCAATTTTTTTTTTTGTTAAAATATCAACTATTACATTCATGGTGAAAAAATGATATTTTCTGTTCAAAAATTGTATTATTAAATAATAATTGAAACTTAAACAATTTTATTAAAATTGTATCCTGTTTGCATGAAAATTTTAATGCGTTGTTAAAAATTCATATTTTTTATTGAAAATTCAACTGTCTTGTTAAAAATGAGTCTTTTGACTCAAAACTTAAGTGTTTTGTAAAGGATGTAACTATTTCCTTAAAAAATTAACTGTATTTTTAATTGATTTTAATTAATTGGGCTGGAAATTCCAATATGTTAATAAAAATTCCTACTTTTTTGTTAAATAATTGAAATATTCAGTTAGAAATTAAATTTTTGCTTAAAAATTTAACTTTTTCATTGAGAATTCGTATTTTTCGACTAAACTTAAATGTTTTGTAACTTAAAATAAAATTCTTTTTGTACTTGGGATAACAAATATTTCATTTTGAGTGACTAATTCTTTTTTTTTGGCAATTTAAATGTTTCTGAATAAAATGAAATTATTTTTTTATTTGAAGTATCAACTATTTAATTTTTTGTTAAGAACTAATCTTTTATTATTAAAAATTGTAGTACTTTGGTAAAAATTAAAATTAATTAATAATTGAACAAAAAACATCGACTGTTGTTGAAAATTCGTATTTTTCGGTTGGAAATTAAAATAATTTGCTAAAAAATTCAAATTTTTTTGTGTGAAAATCAACTTTATTATATTATTAATCATTTCGTTAGAAGTGCATTATTTTCAGTTTGAAATTATAATGTTCTGTTAAAAATTCGTCTTTTTCGGATGAAACTCAACGACGCTTGTAAAAACTTCAACTCAAAAAATATAATTTATGTTGAGAAAAAACTTTTATTTTGAAAATTAATATTTTCAGTTTTGAAATTTTAATTTATTTAATACTGCATTCAATCTACGAAGACGAATTTTTAATTAAACAGATGAATTTTTAACAAAAAAGTTGATTTTTAACCAAATAGTTGAATTTTTTACAATAACAGTTGAGTTTTAATTCAAAAAGATAAATTTTAAAAAAGTTGAATTTTGAACAAAAAAAGATGTCTTTCCAACAAAATGGTTAATTAATATAATAAACTTAATTTTCACACTAATACTTGAATTTTCTATCAGAGTAATTCAATTTTAACAAAAAAAATATGATTTTTTAACAACACCGACCAGTTTTCAAACAAATGGGATCAAATTTCAAAAAAATTGTTAAAATACAATAAATTAAAAAATTTTAAACAAAATATTCAAATTTTTGAAAAAAAGATGAACTTTTTTTCGAAAAACTTGATAGTTGATATTTTAACTGTAAAAAGAATTTTATTTTAATTAAAAAACACTTAAATTTTATCAAAAAAGACGAGTTTTTAAAACAACAGTTGAATTTTTAACTAAGAAAGATGCCTTTCTAACGTAATTGTTAATTAAAATGATGAAATTATTCACGTATAAAAGTACGAGTTTTCAGCAAAACATGAAAATTTCTAACTTGAAAAAATCAATTTTTAACAAAAAATTAAATTTTTAATTAAATCGGTTTTTATAGAATTCTCAACAAAATAGATTAATTTTTAACCAAAAAGGTTGTCATTATAACAAAATTGTTATTCAATATTTTAAAGTTATTTTTCACCCAGCTGTTGAAATTTTTTACCAAACTAGTCAAATTTTCAACCGAAAAGTATGAATTTTTAAAAACAGTGAAATTTTCAAGAAAACAGTATTAAATTTGACTAATGTTGTTGAATAATGAATAAATTTTTATTTTTAAGAAAAAAATTTAATTTTAAATAAAGAAATATAAATTCTACATCAGAAATTTAAAATTTTACATTTGAAGATAAAAAAAAAATCAATTTTTATTTACAAAAATTTAAATTCAATCAAAAAAAAAACAAATTTTCAACAAAAAACTTGAATTTTCAACCAGTAAATATAAGTTTTAAAAATGACATTAAATTTTTGAATAAATAGTTAAATTTTTCACAAAAGCCGTTGAGTTTTAACCCATAAAGAGGAATTTTTCACAAAAAAATTGAATTTGAAATAAAAAAGGATGCCTTCCTAACAAAATTGTTATTTAATATAATAAAGTTAATTTTCACCCAAATATTTAAATTTTCTACAAAAATAGTTCAATTTTCAACTGAAAAATACGATTTTTCAACAACAGTCGAATTTAATCAAAAAAGACAAATTTTCAATAAATCAGTTAAATTCTCAAAAAAAAAACTAAATTT
>JAUELO010000230.1:1895605-1913814 GCA_032357855.1 Amphibolips quercusostensackenii | reverse complement strand
TTTAACCAAAAATATAAATTTTTAGCAACGCATTTGAATTTTTTTGCTGAAAATATGTAAGTTTAATTAAATTGGCAAACTTTTAAATTGATGTTTGTAATTTCATAATTTTTAATTAAATTTAAATGTTTTCAAATTAAAATAATATCCGTTTTTATTGGAAAAATCATTTTTTAGACTTTCCGTGAAGAATAAGACTTTTTGTATAAAAATATTTTTTTTTTTGTTGAGAATAAAAATTGATTAATAATTTAAAATTTTTATTAAAATTGGACTGCTGTTGAAGATTTGTATTTTTCAGTTAAAAATTGGACCATTTTGGCAGAAAATTCAAACATTTAGGTGAAAATTAACTTTATTATACTATTAATCATTTTGTTAAAAAGGCATCATTTTTATCTTAAATTTCTACTGTTTTGTTAAAAATGATTTTTTTCGGTTGAAACTTAACTATTTTTAAAACAAATTCAACTTAAAAAATTTAATTCAGGTTGAAAATTAACATTTTTTAATTCATATTTTCGAATTTAAAATTAAACTTTTATATTGAAATTTCGTTATTATTTAATTAAATTCAAATGTTTCTTAATTAAAATGAAATTCTTATTTTTTTTAGCTGAAATATCACCTATTACATTTTTTATAAAGAATAAGTCTTTTTTAGATAAAAATTGTATCATTTTGTTGAAAACTAAAATTGATTAATAATTCAACGATTTTATTAAAATTCTACTGTTTTGATGAAAATTTGATTTTTCGGCTTAGGACTTAATATTTTAATAATAATTATTATTACTTAATACTTTTGTATAAAATTAAACTTAATTGAATTCAAATATTTCTAAATTGAAATAAAATTTTTTTTTTTAGGTGAAATATCAACTATTTCATTTTTTGCGAACAATGAATCTTTTTTTGATTGAAAATTGTATTATCTTATTAAAAATGCAAGTTGGCTCATAATTTAACAATTTTATTAAAATGTGACTGTAGTTTAAAATTCGTATTTTTCGATTGAAGATTTGTCTATTTTGGTAGAGAATTTAAATATTTGGGTGCAAATTAACTGCATTGTATTAAATGAAAATTTTTTTAGAAAGGCATCCTTTTTGGTTGATAATTTAACTGTTCTGTTGAAAATTCGTCGTTTTGGGTTAAAACTCGAACGTTTTTTTAAATTAAAATTTAAAAAACTCAATTCAGTTTGGAAATTTACATTTTGTTTTTAAATGCATATTTTTAAATTCAAAATTAACCTAATTGGTTGAAATTTCGTTATTTTTATTTGAATTTGAATTTTTTTGAAGTGAAATAAAATTCTCTTTTTTAGTTGAAATATTAACTCTTATATTTTTCGTGAAAAATAATCTGATTTGGTTGAAAATTGTTTCTTTTTAATAAAATTTGATAAATTATTCATTAATTTAATTGAAATTTGACTGTTGATTAAAAATTAATTTTTTAGGATAAAAATTAAACTACTTCAGTAGGAAATTTGAATTGTTTTGAAGTGAAAATTAACTTTATTATATTATTTACCATTTTGTTGGAAAAGCATCACTTTTTGTTTGAAATTTTATTTTCTTCTTGAAAATTCGATTTTTCCTGTTTAAATTCTACTATTTTTGTGAAAATTTAACAAAAAAAATTAGGTTAGGTTGAAAATTATTTTTTTTTTATTCATATTTTCAGGTTAGAATATTACATTTTTCGTAAAAAATAATCTTTTTTGGTTGAAAATTGTATTACATTATTAAAAATAAAAATTGATTAATAATTCAATAATTTCATTAAAATTCGACTGTCGTGTAAAATTCGCATTTTAAAATCAACGATTTTTGTAAGAAAAAAAATTTAATTTAAAAAATTTAATTTAAGTTAAAAAATTAACTTGCTTTCGATATTCATATTGTCGGATGCAAAATTTAAATATTTCTCTTATATTTTGTTATTTTTATTCAAAATTAAATGTTTCTAAATATAACAAAAAAAAATTTATTTGAAATATCAGCTATTACATTTTTCGTGAAAAATTGATCTTTTTGATTGAAGATTGTATTATTTTGCTAAAAATCAAAATCGATTAATAATTCCACAATTTCATTAAAATTTGACTGTTTTGAAAATTTGTATTTTTGGGTTGAAAATAAAACTACTTTGTAGAAAATTTTAATTTTTTGTGGGTAAAAATTAACTTTACTATATTATTAACCTTATGTTAGAAAGGCATCATTTCTAGTTGAAAATTCTAATGTTTTATCAAAAATTGTCTTTCTTGGTTAAAACTTAACGATTTTTTAAAATATTTAATTCAGGTTAAAAATGATTTTTTTTAATGTGTTTTTTTTATATTGAAAATTAATCTGTTTTGTTGAAATTTCGTTCTTGTTAATTAAATTCAGAAGCTTTTGAATTAAAATAAAATTATTTTTTAAGATGAAATATTAACAACTACAGTTTTCCTGAAAAATTAATCTTTTTTGGTTAAAAATTATACTACTTTATTTAAAAAAAAAATTGATTAATAATTCAACAATTTTATTAAAATTTAACTATTGTTAAAAATTCGTAATTTTTTGCCAAAAATAAACTATTTTGGTAAAAAATTGTAATATTTGGATAAAAATTAACTTTATTATATTATAACCATTTTGTTAGAAAGACATTATTTTTAATTGAAATTCTACTGTTTTCTCAAAAATTCGTCTCATGCGGTTACAATTTTTTTTTAATTAAATCAAAAAAATTCTATTCACTTTGAAAATTAATTTTTTTTGTTGAAAATTCAAATTTTCAGAATTTTAACTTTAAAAACGAAGTACGAATTTTTAACAACACAGTTGATTTTCCAAACAAATGTAATAAAAATCGATACAATTTTTAATTTGAATATTAAATTATTTTTGTATAAAAATACGAATTTTCAAACAAAAATTAAATTTTCAATTAAATAGTTGAATTTTTTACAGAAACCGTTGAGTTGCAACCCAAAAAGACGAATTTTTAACAAAACAGTTGAATTTTTGAGCAAAAAGGATGTCATCCTAACAAAATTTTTATTTAATATAATAAAGCTGATTTCCACCCAACTGTTGGAACTTTTTGCCAAAATAGTAAAATTTTCAATTAAAAAGTATGAATTTTTAGAAACAGTTAAATTTTCAATAAAACGAGATTAAATTTTGCTAATGTTGTTGAATTATCAACAAATTTTTATCTTTAACAGAATAATATAATTTTCAACAAAAAAAGATGAATTCTACACGAGAAATTGAAAATTTTATATTTAAAAAAAAAAAAAATTAATTTTTATTCAGGAAAATTTGAAAGACAAATTTTCAACAAGAAATTTAATTTTTAATTAATTAGTTTGGTTTTTTACAAAAACCGTTGAGTTTTAACTTAAAAAGACGAATTTTTCTACAAAACAGTTGAATTATCAGCCAAAAAGAATGCCTTTCTAACAAAATTGTTATTTAATATAATGAAGGTTATTTTTACCTCAATATTTAAACTTGTGCGAAAGTAGTCAAATTTTCAACCGAAAAGTATGAATTTTAACAACATTTAAATGTAAAAAAAACAGGATAAAATTGAAATAAAGTTGTTGAATTATTATTCAATTTTCATTTTAAACAAAATAATAAACCAAAAAAGATAAATTCTGCAACAAAATTGTGATAGTTGATATTACAACTACAAAAAAGATTTTATTTTAATTTAAAAACATTTAAATTCAATCCCAAAAGACGCATTTTCAATAAAATAGTTAAATTTTCAACAAAAAAGTCGATTTTCAACCAAATAGTTGAATATTTAATAAACAGTTTAGTTTTTCAAATCAACGTGACTAATTTTAATAAAACAGTCGAATTTGTATGCAAACAGGATTGAATTCTAATAAAATTGTTGAATTTTCAATACATTCGTTAAATTTTTAATAAATTTGTTAAATTTTCAATAAATGTTTTAAATTTCGTTATTTTTATTTGATTTCACATGTTTCTGAATAAAAATGGTATTATTTTGTTAAAAATAAAAATTGATTAATAACACAAAATTTTTATTAAAATTCGACTGTAGTTAAAAATTCGTATTTTTCAGTTGAAAATGAACTACTTTGGTAAAAAATTCACATTTTTTTTAGTGAAAATTAACTTTACTGTATTATCAACGATTTTGTTATAAAGGCATCATTTTTAATTACAAATTCAACCAGTTTGTTGAAAATTCCTTTTTCCAGTTAAAACCCAACTATTTTGTAAAAAATTAATCTCAAAAATTTAATTCATGCAGAAATTTAACTTTTTTTTAATTTGTATTTTTATAATAATAATTCAACTATTTTCCAGAAAATTTCCCCTTTTGTCCCTCTCTTTCCTAAAAAAATTGTTTTCAGCACAACTACCTTAAAAATGTTTTTAGTTACTTTAATTAATTTTGAAAAGGAAAGCTTTGTTAAAGAATGATTTTCTGAGGTCTTAAGGGTCGTTCTGCAGGTAAGAAATTTTAAAAGGGCTCAAGTGATTTCGGAGAGGTTGGCGGCGTTTTGTATTTGTGAGGAGGGGGGGGAGGGGAGAGGAGAATGAATATATAAGTCACCCGGGTGTTGAATGTCCATGTACTCTTTCTTTGACCCTGGTCAGGTGTGCACCTTCCTCCGAGGACTTCTGCCCCACCAACTCCACCCCCTCCCCGTGGAGGATCACGATTTCAAGTTCGCGGTCGCGTGTACCGAACCGGAACGAGAGTGCGATGCAAGGCTAGTGAGTTGAGTTGTTTGGTTGTTCGGTCGATGCTCCTCAGTGTATTTTTTTATTTTTTTATTTGAAGGAGATTTTTTTTATTAAAGTGACTCCAGTGACAAGGAAAGGTTTTTTATTCTGCGAGTGTGATGAACCAGGAACCGGAAGTCCGAAGGAATTAAAGTGCAGACGATGGACCCACGACTCGTGAGTTTCTAGAAATATAGGAAAAATATTTTATTCGGTTTAACATTGTATTTTATTTTTATTAATTAATTTTAATTTTTAGTCTTCCTGTGGGATGAGTGGAAAATCACGGAAAATGAAATTTCCGGTATTAGCAAATTATTGAAATTTTAAAATCCCGAAATATAAAATTCCTGGCATAAAATTGCCGAATTAAAACAATTGAAAAAACTGTTTTTTATTTATTTTATTTATTTATTGAGAAAGCAATAATGGTTTTTTGTATTTAATGTATTTTTTGAATTATTTTAATTTTAAACAATATTATCAAAATACAATTGACATATAAACAAATCCCTTGGGTCAGAATATTTAATTATTGTATTTTTTATTAATATATAATATTGATTAAAAAAAATTTATATAATTGTTAAATTAGTAGATTTGCTTGTTTCGGAAAATTTTACAGTGTCGGTTATTTTATAATTCCGCAATTTTCTTTCGGGAATTTAATTATTTCAGAATTTTCAAATTTTGTAATATAATAACAGGGGAAGACTAAAAAATGCAAAAAATTAAATTCCCGATACTGTAAAATTTCCGGAAAAGAAAATATTCGAAATAGAAAATTTCTGAAATTATAAAATTGCCGAAAGATAAATAATCCCGAATTGGTCAATTACAGAGCAGTTTATAATATCACCGTATTTAATAATTCACAAATAATAATATTCCGTAATTTAAACAATTAAAAAAATTATTTTTAAGTTCACATGTCTTTTTTTAATTTTGGTATTTTTCAGTTTTTTATAATTTTATTATTTATATGTCTTATTGTTATTCGGAAATTTTCAAATTCATTAATACTATAAAAAAATTAATATTGTCGAAAATATTACAAATTCACGAATTTAAACAATTAATAAATTGTTTCCCAATCAGTATTATTCGTTTATCACAAAACCAGTATTGAAAAATTTTAACCAAGAATTTTTTTTAGTGTTCAATATATTTTAAAAAATTATTGTTTTAATTAAACTAACAATAATAATCTTAAAAAAATTTTATTGCAAGTTTTTTTTTTTTTATAATTGATCATTTAATAAAACGTTTTGTTCTGAATTATTCTTTTGCATCGAGAAATGTTTTTTTAAAATCACTTTTATTTCAAATTCAATCAATTTTGTTAAAAATTCATTTTTTCTGTGGAAATTGAACTATTTTGTTAAAAAACTCTTGTCTTCTAGTTGAAATTTTATGACTTCTACTAAAAAGTAATCTATTCCTTAAAAAATTTTAGTATTATGTTGAAAATATGTATTTTTTTGTGAAAAACTTAATTACTTTAGTGAAAAATTTAACTATTTTGTTAAAAGTTGAACTACTTTGTTAAAAATTCAACTAATCGGTTGAAAATTCACGTATTTTGTTGAAAAATCGTCTTTTTCAGTCAAAAATATTGTTCTTGGTTAAAAATTCATTTTCTTATGCAGGAACTCAACAATTTAGTTAAGAATTAATTAATTTTGATAAATAGTGTCCTTTTTGGTTGAAAAATCGACAGTTTTGTAAAATTTTTTTTTTGTGAAAATTAAAGTATTTTGTCAAACCTTCCACTATTTGATTAAAAATTAATTTTCTTTGTCGAAAATTAAGCATTTTTGTTAAAATACATCCTTTTTTGTTAAAAAGTCAACTTTTTGTTAAAAATTTATCTTTTTGGTCAAACATTCAACTATTTTGTTAAAAATTCTAGGTGTTTGGTTCACTATATTTTTCAAGAAATTGTAACATTAAAGTAAATAATCTTAAGCAAAATGGTTGTTATACCAGATCCTAAATTAGGAATTAGTAGCTTGCGTCCTCTTGAGTTTTAAAACAAATGTGCGATATATATTTAAAAACCACAGTCTGCAATTAACATTAACGACGTAAAACCTTAACTCATATAAAAATCACCCATACTTTAGGGTTATAATATTGTCAACTTTTTGATTCTTACATATTTCATTACTATGAAATAATAATAATAAAAATAAATCAATATTTTTAAGTAGCTGCTACCAGTATATGCGTTTATTTATTACTGTTGTGTCAAAAAAGCGAGTGAAAAAAAGACTTTTCCATTCTTTGACGATGCTAGATTTGTAGATATTGTGGTCTTTTTTAACTTGTTTGTAGAAAATCTTCTTTGGTTCTTACGGTTTTCGCAGGAAAAAATGATAACTTTTCCATGATTTGATGATGCTAGATGTGTACAAAGCATCATCTTCTTAAAGTCTTTTGTAGAAAACTTTGCACTTGTTCATGAATTTGTTTGTCTAAAGCCAATAAAATAATTGCAAGGAATATAAATTCCAATAATTATTTTGGCTATACTGGATGAATGAATAAGTATTAGTAGCCTATACCAGTAAATGCGTTTATTGTTAGTGTTGTTTGATAACGCGTTTTTGTACAGATCTGCATCCTCTTCAAGTTATAGTTTACAAAAGAGTCTTGAAGATCTAGATAAAAAGCTTCTTTGGTGCCCACGGTTTTCGGAGAAAAAAGAAAGACTTTTCTATTATGTGATGATGCTGAATGTATGTGGAACTCATAATCTTCTTTGAGTCATTTGTAGAAACCTTTGCGATTGTTCATGTTGTTCATTTAATCCAATAAAATAATCTCAAGGAATGTGATTTTAAAAAATTATTTTGGTTAGACTGTTTAAATGAATAAGTATTAACGGCTCTTACTAGTGTCTACGTTTATTTGTTGGTGTTAGGTGACACGTATTGATACAGATCTGCATCCTCTTCAAGTTATTGTTTAGAAAAGATTTTTGAAGATCTAGATAAAAAACTTCTTTGGTACCTACGGTTTTCAGAGGAAAAACGAAGACTGATTCATTCTTTGACGATGCTACATGTATGTAAAACTCAAATCCTTTGCAGTTAATCATGTTGTTGATTGTTTGAATCCAACTTAATAATTTTAAGCAATGTGATTTAAAAAAATTATTTTATTTAGAATGGTTGAATGAATTACAATCAGCGGTTTTCACCAGTAAAAGCGTTTTTTTGTTAATGTTCTTTAACGATGCGTTTTGATACAAATCTGTATCCTGTTAAAATTATTGTTAACAGAAGATTATTGAGCATCAAAACAAAAATCTTCTTTGGTTCCTACGGTTTTCGGAGGAAAAGCAAGACTTTTCTATTCTTTGACAATTCTAGATGTACAGAAATTGTGATCTTCTTTAAGACTTTTTTAGAAACCTTCCAAGTTGTTTATGATGTTGTCCGTTTAAAGCCAATTCAATCATTTAAAAAATTTATTTTGATTAGACTGGACAAATGAATAAGTATTTATTTATTAATGTTTAACAACGCGTTTTGATACAGACCTACATCCTGTTGAAATTATTCTTCACAAAACATTTTTTAAGATCAAAATACATGTCTTCTTTAGTTCCTACGGTTTTCGAAAGAAAAAACAAGACTTTTATATTCTTTGACAATTCTAGGCATGTACCAATCGTAATCTTCAAGTCTTCTGTAGAAACCTTAGCAGTTGTTTATGATGTTTTTTAAATCCCATTTATATAATTTTAAGAAAGGCAATTTCAAAAAAATATTTTAGTTAAACTAGTTAAACAAGTATCTATTATTTGCTTCTACCAGTGCAAGCGTTTATTTGTTGATGTTGCTCAACGATGCGTTGCGGTAGAAATCTGTATCCTGTTTAAATTAGTGTTCACAAAAGATTTTTAAAGGCCTAAAAATTTTTTGAATTCTCACAGTTTGCGGAATAAAAAGCAAAACTTTTCTATTCTCTGACGATACTACCTACATGTGTAGAAATCTTGAACTTCCTCAAGTCTTTTGTAGAAATCTTTGCGTTTGTTCATGATATTTTGTTTAAATCCAATTAAATAATTTTAAGGAATGTAATTTCATAAAATTATTTCGTTCAGACTAGTTAAATGAATAAGTATTAGTGACTTACCAGTAAATGCGTTTATTTGTTGATGTGATTTTACGACACGTTTGGATATAGATCTGTAACCTTTTGGAGTAATCTTTTGAAAAAGATTGTTAAAGATTTAATTGAAAATCTTTTTTGGTTTTTACGGTTTTTGGTGGAAAAATTGTGAATTTTCCATTTTTAGATGGTGCTAGATGTGTAGAAATTGCAATCTTCTTCAAATCATTTGTAGAAATCTTTGCATTTTTCCATGATGTTGTTTGTTTGAAGTAATTTAAATAATTTTTAAGGAATATGATTTCAATGAATAATTTTAGTTAGACTGGCTGAATAACTTAATTTCCATTAGTGGCTTCTACAAGTATAAGCATTCATTTGTTGATGTTGTTTAATGACGCATTTCGATACAGATCAGTATCCTCTTAAAAATATTGTTCACGAAAGATTGCTGAAGATCTAAACACAAATTTTTTTTGGTACCTACGGTTTCCGGAGAAAAAGCAAGACCTTTTCATTCTTTGACGATGCTACATGTGTGTGGAAGTCATAATTTACTTTGTCATTTGTAGAAACATTTGCAGTTCGCCGTGTTGTTGTTTATTAAATCCAATAAAATAATTTGAAGAAATGTAATTTAAAAAAACTATTTTGGTGAGACTGATTGAATGAATAAGTATCCATTAGTGGCTCCTACCAGTATATGCGTTTATTTGCTGATGTTTAACGACGCATTTACATACAGATCTGTATCCTCTTCAAGTTATTGTTCAGGTCTTTTGTTGAAACCTTTTTCACTTTTTCATGATTTTATTTGTTTGGAGACAATTTAATGATTCAAGGGAAAATCATTTATAAAAATTATTCTAGTCAGACTGGTTTAATGACTGAATTTCCATTAGTAGCTTTTACTAGTGTATGCTTTTAGCTGTTGACGTTGTTAAATGACAAGTTTCGATACAGATTTGTGTCCTGTTCAAGTTATTGTTCACAAAAAATTCTTCAAGATCAAGACAGAAATCTTCTTTGATTCTTACGGTTTTCAAAGGAAAAAGCAAGAAATTTTTATTCTTTGACGATGCTAAATATGTGTTAAAATCAAAACCTTCTTTAGGTCATTTGTAGAAGCCTCTGCAATTGGTCATGTTGTTGCCTGCTTAAATCTGAATAAATGATTAAAAGGAATGTGATTTTAAAAAATAATTTCTGTTAGACTGGTAAAATAAATAAGTATTTAAAGAGTTTATTTTCAAAAGGGCACATATCCACTTGAAAAAATTTTTCTCTGCGTTGATCATTTTTTTAGGATGAGCCCTATCAATTTGTATATCAGTTTCCTCAAAAAAAAGTTTTATATCTCACATTAAAAGTAAGTTAAACATTGGCTTTGACACCAAAAACACATGCATACAGTCTCTATTTTTGGACTTATCGTGTACACCATAGTGGAACATAATCAGAATCCAAACTTCTGGTAATTTGTTACGTAGTTTAGGATGAAAATAATGTATTATCCCAGAAGAAGCAATTCTTTTTATGAATGCTGTAAAACGTTTTCTTTGATTTAACAACAAAAAGCAAAAGTGGATATGTGTCCGTTTGAAAGTTAACTGCTTATTTATTTGATAATGCTTAGCAACGTTTTTTGATACAGATCTGTATTCTGTTGAATTTATTGTTTACGAAAGATTGTTGAGAATTAAAACAAAAATTTGCTTTGGTATTTACGGTTTTCGAAAACAGAAAGGTTTTTCCATTGATGCTAACTGCATGTGTAGAGATCGTAATCTTTCCCAAGTCTTTTGTAGAAACCTTTGCACTTGTTCATAATTTTGTTTGTTTAAAGCTAATCAAATAATTAAAAGATAAATAATTTTTCCTCTTAAAATTATTGTTCACAAAAAATTCTTAAAGTTGTAGACAGAAATCTTTTTTAGTACCTACGATTTTCAGAGAATAAAGTAAGATTTTTCCATTCCTTGATGATGCTACATGTGTCTGAGAGTCATAATCTTCTTTAAGATATTTTCAGAAACCTTTGCAGTTAGACATGTTGTTTTTTGTTTAAATCGAATTGAATAATTTTAAGGAATGTGATTTAAAAAAATTATTTTGGTTAGTCTGCTTAAACAAAGAATTATTAGTGCCTTACACCAGTAAATGCGTTCTTTGGTTCATGTTGTTTAACGATGTGTTTCCGTACAAATCTGTATCCTTTTCAAGTTATTGTTCACAAAAGATGATTGAAAATTTAAACAAAAATCTTCTTTAGTTCTCACAGTTTACAGAGGAAAAATTAAAACTTTTCCATCCTTTAACAATGCTAAATGTGTACAAATTATCATCTTCTTCAAGTATTTTGAAGAAATCTTTGCATTTTCTTATAATGTATGTTTAAAGCCTATTAAATAATTCTATAAAATTATTTTTGTTGGACTGGTTAAATGAATAAGTATCTATTAGTTTCTTCTACCAGTAAATGCGTTTATTTATTGATGTTCAACGACGCCTTTCTATACATATCTGTATCCTATTCAACTTGTAGTTGTTGTTGTGTAGAGATCATAATCTTCTTTAAGCCTTTCATAGAAACCCGTCTACTGGTGGAAACCACTAATGGATATGTATTCATTCAACCAGTCTGACCAGAATAATTTTTTGAAATTATTTTCACGAAAATAATGGAAATGAATGTAAATCATATACACTGAAGAGTTCATTTAGATTTTAGATTACAGAGAGTAAAAGCGATGACTATGACCTTTTTTGAACTGCACCTATAAATTATCTAGTCTAGAGGAAGCTTCTCGACCGTGACCCGAATCTTCTCGTGCGTAGATTCATTATCACAAGGCTTATAATCAGCCTTGTACATTTCTTTGCTTTTTTTTTTTCACCGATCCATTGTGTTTCGCGCCCCTCGTGTCTGTTTTACGTTTCACGATGCGCTGCCAACTCCGTTACACGACCTCTTAAACACTAGGTGCCCTTTCATCTGGTTTCCCTTGCGTGAGAATTTTCCGATTAAAATCGCCATAGAAAGCGAGAGATCCCATAAGAATCGAGTCGAGTGGTTAGCACATTTTATGAATGTATTTTGTTTAGCTTTACTTTATAACAACATGCAACACGGAAGTTCAGTATAAATACTCTATAATTTAGTGACAGTCTTTTCAACCACCAGTGAAAGCATAACTTGCGTATTATCAAATAATTATTCAATTTTACACTTGCATTACTTTTTCCTTGTTGTTTCTTCATTTAAAATACTGGAAAAGTATTTTTTTTTAATTTGAGAAGTAAAATAATAATAATAATGATAATTTAATATCTCTAGCATCATCAATAGGGTAGCCAAATTTTTTTTAAATTGTCATTCATATTGTCCCCATAATTTGTTTGAGTCCACAAAAATTAAACGCGTTTTTTTTTTTGCTTGAAAAAAATGACATTTAGAGGTACTGCAAGCACCATGAAGTTTAAAATGTATTTCCTATAAAATTTTTTTTTTGTGAATTTTATCCAGACTCGTCAAATAAATAATTAGTTTTTACATAACACTTTCACAAGTCTATTCAACAGGGTTCCAAAAAAACCCCATAAGTGATAAATTGAGTTTTTCGATTGTGGCGCCAACTATAATTTTGTTATGGTTTCTCAAATACAAATTTTTTCTAATACATAAAATACTACATTTTATCAATAACTAACTGTTTGCATCAATTTTTGAAACAATTTGTCACTGTTTTTAGTTTTTTCTTCTTAGAATAGAGCTAGGAAGTCGCGTTTTTTTATTTTAAAAATTATTTTCAACTTTTAGGTCAGATTGGGGCAAAGATAAAGTAAATTTAACATTAATAATTGCTTTACCATTTATTATTTTTTATAATAATATTTTTATAAGATAATAATAGAATGCTGCAGTTTTTTATGAAACTTTTTTTAAATTTTTGTCCATTTTTTACTTATTATGTAGCAACAATAAATTAAAGTAAACAAAAAAAATTATTCAAACAAATTATTGTTGTTTATAACTACCCTCTCCTGTAGAAATAATAGATAGTCGCAGTTTTTTCTACAATATTTAACTTTTTGTCCACTTTTTACTTAGTGAAATAATAATCAACGCAAGATAGAAAATATAATTTTTTAAACAATTTTTTGTAGTTTATAAATATCTTCTCTTAAATTAATCCTAGGAGGTTGTGTTTTTTTTTTTAATTTTTAGCTTTTATTGACATTTTAGTTAGGAACAAATAGTAAATTTTGATTTTTACAAAAACGCTTTCAGTAACTTTAGCAAAATATATTTACAAAAAAGATTATAAAATAACTGAATCTATTTATTGTTGTAAACAATAATGAATTGTTCATTTGCATTATTACCTCTTCTTATTGAAAAATGGCCAAAAATTGCAAAATTAAAAAAAAAATTTATTATTGCTTAGCTTTACCTGAAGAGTTAAAAATTAAAAACAGTTTTATTCATAAAAAAACTAACGGATTATTAATAAAATAGTTAAATACACAACCAAAAAGATAAATTTTCAACCAAGCAGATTAATTTTCTGTCTAAAATTATACATTTTTAATATAATAACTATATTTTCACCCAAAGGGATGAATTTGAATCCAATATCATTAATATTCAACCAAAAAAGTGTTTTTTTTAAAAACAAATTTGTTTAAATTTTAACCAATTAGTTAAATTTTTAGCCAAAAAAGATAAATTATTAACAAAAAATATAATAGTTGACGTTAAACCTAAAAAATATTTAAATTCGAAAGCAAAAAAAATTAAATTCATCCAAAAAGATGAATCTTCAGCAAAAAAGTTAAATTCTAAAACATAGAAGATTTTTATTTTATACCAAATAGTTGCAATTTTAATAAAAGAAGATAAAGTTTCTACCAAAAGAGATAAACTTTGAAATCAGAAAAAAAAAATTTTTTTTTAATTGTTGAACTTTATTATCTTGAAAAATATTTGTAAATATTGTTTAATTTCTTCAAAACACTGTTTTTTATAATTTTTAGAAATCTTATGATATCTTCAAAAAATTTCTATTGAAATTCATTTTTCAAATTAAAAAATCATTTGAAATTTTCCCAGGAATTCAAAAAAATTGTACTTTCTTCAAACCTTTTTTAATTTCTTGAAGAGCTTTTTTGTCCAAGTCTTTAAAAATCTACATTTAAAAAAAACATTGTGAAATATTTTTAACTTCTAAACTTTTTTGTATAATGACTCGAATTACCCTGAAAATTTTTTAAAGATTCTGCATAATCAAAAAAATTGCTTTAAACTCTTCAAGATTCTTTTTTCACAATTTTAAATATCTTTCGGAATTTTTAAAAATATTTTAAATTTTTCTAGCAATTTAAAAAAAAATATTTTTATTCTTTTGAAATCCTTTAAAACTCTTGGAACGCTTTTAAATTTTTGTTTTAAAATCTTTAAAAATTTATTTAGAGTTCTGATTTTTCAAAATATTTTCAAGTTTTTAATTATTTAAAAGTATTAAAATTTTTTGAGAAATCTCTTTAATTTACTCCAATTTCTTTCTTATTTTACAATCTCGCAGAATATAGAAATGTCAGTAAATTATTTAAAAGTTTTAAAAATGCTTTGAAATTTTCTTTCAGAAATAATTAGTAAACATCAAGAAGCATTGGAAATTTACTAGATTCTTTTTTGACATAATTTGAAATTTTTTAAATGTAAAATAAATCTTTTAAAATAAAACCCGATTCATTGAAAATTTTCTCAGAAATATTATTTTTAATATTTCTATTTAAATACGAAATTCTTTAAAATTAAAAAATCCAAGAAATTTAGACAACTCTTAAATTTCTTCATTTGTTAGAAATATTTTTTGAATTTCTCAATTAAAAAATTTACCATTAAATTTTAAAGGAATCTGTGACAATCCATTTTTGAATTTTATTTTATTTAAACTTTTTAACAAAAGCAAATTTCAAAAAGGTTTTCGATTTCTTGAGTTTTCTTGCAAAACTTTCTTAAAAAGAATTTTTTTATACCCCGAACTAATTTGTTTTGAACAAATTTATTGTAACAAATACACTTATGTCATGGATTTTTTGTGTATAAATTTATTTTCAAAATTTATTTTTGGCATATTTATAAGAAAAAGAAAGTTGCTTTTTTTCTTAATTTCTACACCTTATTTCGCAAGCGGTGTTCAGTGACACAAATTTATTTTCCAATATTAGTTGTTAGTTTTATTAACAAATATACATTTTTGAATTAATAAGGAGAAAGAAGTTTTTTTCTTAATCCTTATGATCGCTGGACATTACTAGCAATAAATTTCAAGACAACAAGAAAAAAACAATCTTGTTCTGCTAATAATTGTCAAGACTGTGCTTCTGTTCACATAATTTATTTATAAAATTAAGAGGAAATATTAGGAAAAAAATTTTTATCCTTAAACATCACTGGCAACAAAATTTAAGTGTTATGAAAAAAAACATTTTTTTTACCTAATAAATAAAGACACTGTGCATTTGTTTATATAATTTGTTTATAAAATTATTAAATAATATTATATGTCAAATTTTTATTACTGAAAATTACTGAGAACATAGTGTGAGAAGAATGAGAGAAAAAACAACTTTCTTCTTTTTATTAATGCCGGTACTGTGCATTTTTTTATATAATTTGTTTATAAAATAAAAAAATAATATCGGATGAAAAAATTTCAGTACTAAATATCACTAGCAACATAATATGAACAGTTTTAAGAGAAAAACAACTTTCTTCTTCTAATAAATGACGATACTGTGCATTTATTTATATAATTTGTTTATATAATTGAAAAATAATATCAAATAAACAATTTACATGATCAAATATCACCCGTCCGGTAGAAGCAAGTAATTTTAATCTTAAAATGGACTTTACGAATAAACAAACCATAATATTTTGCATTTTTCAATACCATTTTTATTAACAATTTAATAATAACAATTTGATAATGACAATTAAGTTCCTAAATTAAAAAATTTTCTATCTTTCATACATCTACGTTAAGGGTCTTGGAAACTTTTTTAAGAAAGTTAATGAAGAAAATTAAAAAATGTTTAATTTTTTTTTAATTTTTCATTAACACGAAAGTTTAAATAAATAAAAATTACAGACTCTTATTCTAAAAATGTCTTTTAAATTTAATGATGAATTTTTCTCTGAAAAAATCTAAAATAGTTTAAGAATACCGTAGATATATTATTTATTAGTTTTATTCAAGATTTTTAATAACAATTTATAAAGGATGTTTTTAAAATTAGAGAAAGCGACTTATAAATCTGATTTATTTATGTTTAAATAAATTCAACTTTTTATGTGAGAGAGTAGGAATATGTAATTCTTTAGAGAAGTGCATTGTTTGGTAAAAATAAACTACAGGAGACTGATAAGTAAGGAACATCAGATTTTATCTAATTGGAGAAAGGTGTAAAGTATTCTAAATTTTAATAATTAAGGAAATCTTCCATAGAATCTCTTGGTGATAAAATATTTAATAATAAAACAGCTTGTGTATAACTTTCGACCTAATTCAGAAAATTAATTTTTTTCAGATTCCGTCAGTTTTCTTGGAAATATTAAAAGTCAATTTTTCATTTAAATTGAAATTTTTTAATAAATAAAATTATTAAGTGTAATAGAGGACTTACCATTTTGGAAAATTTTTTGTTGTATATGTTTTTTTCACCGAAAATTATCTGTTTTTTAATCATTAACATTCCCAATTTTCAATGATTTTAGGTTATGTGAGTGTTTCACACCGTCCACGGATATTTTTAATAAAAAAATAATTAGATTTGTACGGTTACAAATTTTTCGACCATTTACGTTTTTCGGGCTTAGTAGCGCTTCTCGAACAGAAATCATTAGATTTTAGGGGTTTATGATTTTCAAACAATTTTAGGTTATGTTAGAATTTTACCAAAAAATTGCTATTTAAAAAAAAAGATCATCAAAATTTGAACAATATTTGAAAACTTTTTACAATTTTGGATTATGTTAGTGTTTTTTGTCTGAGTTAGTATTTTTGATAAAAAAATTCGACTCCGAAGAATATTCGCAGCTTTTAGCAATTTTAAATCACATTAGCATTTTAAACCAAAAGTAAATAATTTCAAAAACTCATAATTTAAACAAGATATGGAATCTTCTATAAATTTTAGAATTATTTTAGTATTTCACATGAAAAATTCGTATTTTATAACAAAAATTATGGAGTTAGAACCAGATTTGCAATTTTTGAACAGTTTCGGCTTATATTAAAGTTTTTCACAGAAAATTTAAATAAAATTTAAAAAATAATGATATTTCAAAAAGATTTAGACTTTTCTTAAAATTTTAGATAACATGCGTGTTTATTGTCAGAAATTGGTATTTTTAAATAATAAAAAAATATATACTATAGCAGATTTAAAACTTTTAAACAATTTTAAGTTATGTTTTCGTTTCACACTGAAAATCGGTTATTGAAAACAAAAATCAATCAATTTTAATGATTTAAAATTTACAACAATTATTTGTTATGGTAATGTTTTTCGTTGCGAATTGGTATTTGCATGATAAAAATTCATTAAATTTTTTATATTTGTCATTATTCAGTTACAAAAAAAAATTGTCAGGTCTAAAAGAAGATTTACGATCGATTTTTTTGTTATTGAAAAATTGAACAACTTCGTAAAAAATTCATTACATTAATTCAAGATTTAAACATTTTGTTGAAAATTTATTTTTTGTAAATAAAAATTTAACAATTCTATTATTTCTAGGTAATTTATCGTTCGTAGTTAAAAATTCAATTTTTTATATTTTTGTAAATTAGTCTTTTTTGGTACAAAATCAATCTTTTTTATTGAAAATGTAACTTTTTAGTTAAATGTTAAAATACTTTGTGAAAAATTGTATTTATTAGTTGAAGATTTATCCTTTTGGCTAAAAATTTTACCATTTTATTGAAAATTTGTTTTTTTTCTAGAAAATTAATTTTTTGTAATAAAAATTTAACTATTTTGTTATTGATTGGAAATCGATCGTTTTTACATAAAAATTCAAAAATTTGCTTAAAAATTGATGCATTTTGTTGTAATTTTTGTTTTACCAAATTAATTTTCTAAATTAAAAATTCAATCACATAGTTGAAAGTTAAACGACTTCATTGAAAAAAACTTTTTTTATTGTCGAAAATTAATTTTTTTAACTGCGAATTGAACTATTTCATTTTTTATTGAAGATTGATCATTTTTTTGGTTGAATTATTAACTATGCAT
>JAUELO010000230.1:1833090-1854168 GCA_032357855.1 Amphibolips quercusostensackenii | reverse complement strand
TTTTTATTTTTATAAAATTTCAGCCTAATACCTCATTTCGTGTGACATTCGCATGATCAGAAAAAATGTCGGTAAGGTAGGAATTGTATGTATCACATGCTTTAAATGATAAAAATTGGAAAATTACACGTTCTTCCAATGATTAAAAGTACTAAACTGAAGAGATACATTGTTCTAGGCGATTTTCGTAATCGATCACCAATAAAGGGACTGATTCCCCTGAGGAGAAGATCCATGGTACCTAAAAGACTCATCACTATCGCTATATTCTTTGTATTTAATTTCATATCTTTTAAGATAAAGGGCATCAGTGTAGAAAAATTAGTTTCAGCAAAAATAGCGAGTGACATTCCGAGTGTAATGTTGACGAAAATAACATCACGGAGTAAGTCAAAACCAAAAAGATAAGATATTTTTTGCAGTCTAGTTTTCTTTTTTCTGAAAAAAAATAAATTATGTGTACACAATTTTTTTTTCTGGTTGCTTATTAATTTTACCCACTGATGATAAGCTAGTAAATTATTTTACCGACTGTTGGTAAGGTAGTCTGTTACTCTTCCAATTATTGGTAACAACTGATTTACCGACCGAGCACATTCTTCATTATCGTACGTCGATTAGACATAATTTTTCTGCTTATCATCAATTGGTAAAAAATTTTCTTTAAATTAAAATTTAAAAAGCTTTTAAAATAAGTAACCGGTAGCCTCACCCTACTTTTATTTCCTTATTTTTGTTGTCTGATGTTTTTTCTGGTAGAAAAAATGTTCCACATTTTTGGCAAATCATTTCTTCAATGTGATTTATTCCATTCAGTTTGGATAAATCATTCAAAGGTATGTCTTTTTCATCATCTGAAGATTTACATTCCTCAAATACATTAAAACTGCTTCCTAAATTAATAGTTGATACTGCAATAAAGTCAAGAATATAATTAAAAAGAGCCAATTGAATTTATAAATAATTTTGAAGATATGTAATCAATTATTGTTTTATTTTGCAAAAAAATTTACCGAGATCCATGGCTTGTAATTCGTAAACGCTTTCCTTTCTCGGATTTGAATTCAAATTCGAGTTTTCCGTATTTTTTGAGCAGTCAGGACAAATTTCTTGAAGCAAAGCTGCAGATTCTACATTAAATTAAATTTATTATAATTATAATTATTACTGAAGACAAAAATAAAATAATTTGATAATTCTTTACGTGTTTCCAAAATTTCCTCATTTTTTAAATTTACTATTTCTTTTCGAGCGTGCCATTTTACTGGATGAAGTAGTAAAGCGCCAATTAAAGCATGCAAGCTACAGCCTCCAAGAATCAACATTGTACCCTAAAAATTAAAAATATTAATTATTTATAACAAAAAATAATAAATAAATGTATGATTGAAATTAAATTTTATCATGAAAAAAATATAAAGATATGCTATCTGGATAATTTAATAATTCCATTATCATTGTTGATAAGCAGCAGTTAATGCGCGCGCGCTAAGAGCGCTTTTACGTCCTTGGACTTTTATTTCCTAACATGAAAAATATAAACAAATCAAAAATTCTTTATCAAACAAATTTAGAAATATAAAGTTATAACATTACAAAAAGTTTAAAATTTGTTATTTTTAGCTTATAATTTTAAAAATTGTATCATTTCAAATTCAAAGGAATTAAAATTCTTTTATAATTAATTAAAAGCGTTCAAAATTGATTAATTTAATATAAAGAATATTTAATCTTAATTGCAAAAAATACTGATTATTTAACTAATACAAATCTACCTAATTAATCTAAAATATATTAAAAATTTTATTTTGACGTCATTTTTACTGTTAAATAAAAAAATTATAATTATTTTAAAAATTGAAAAAAAATCAAGAATTAAACTGAAATGAGAATAATAAAAAAATATTGTAAAAATTCTTCAAATTTATTATGTTTCAAATCAATTAAGAAAAATTAAGATATAGACAAAAATTTGATGAAATGCTTAAAATTTTAAGGAAAGTTTATAATTAAAAAAAAATTAAAAAGAAATTAAAAAAAAAATAAAACAGAGTAATTTGTAATTCATTTAATTATGTGTAATTGAGTGAATTTAGAAGAATTTAGCGAGAATTTAAAAATAAAAAGAGTTGAAAACATTAAAAAAATTTTTAAGAATTCAGAATAAATTAAAAAGAATTCAGTGAGAATTTCAAATGAATTCAATTGATTTAAAAAAATTCCAAATATTATACTAAATTTAGTAAAATTGGAGAGGATTAAGAAGAATTAAAGGAAATTTAAGAGACGTTAATTTTTCATTGAAAAAATTTAAAATTTTTAAAATTAAAAGATTTATATATATTTCGGGGAAATTCTAGGTATTCAAATTAAATTGTAGGAAAATATAAATTCGAAGTAGTTCATAAAAATTCAAGCTAAATTTTTCAAACACTGAACGAACTGATTAATTATTTTTAAAAAATTAGAAATATTCATTGAATTTATTAATCGTGAAATTAATTTAAAAAATTTTTAAGTGATTTGAAAGAATTTTATAAAATAAAAATTTGAACTGCTTTAAAAAATGCAGAGTAAAATAAAAAAAAACCAAGATAATAATAAAAATAATTTTTTAAAATACCGGATGAATAATGAAGAATTTAGGGAAAAATATAAATTTATTCTAATTATTATTGAATTTAAAATAATTGAAAAAATCCACGAGAGTTCAAATAAATTCAAGAGAATTCAATTAAATTTAAGAGAATTCAAAATAATGCTCGGAAAAAGAACAAAGTTTTTGGAATACTGAAAAATTCAATTTATTCAGAAAAATGGGTAAATTAAAAAATTAAAAATCCAAAAAGGATCAATTGAATTCAGTGGATTTTAAGAATATTAAAAAAAATTCCGGATGAATTCAGGAGAATTCAAAGAAAAAAATCAATAAAATTCAGAAATCATTGGGTTTTTTGTTATAATTTATTTAAAAATATTTTAGCAAAAATTAATTTTTTTCTTGGTAAAGGATTTAACTATTTTCTTGAATAAGCTCTTGTAACTTAAAATTTAACTATTACATTTCTGGTTGGGTCTTTAGGTTAAAAATTTAACTATTTGATTAAAAATTCCTGTATATCGTTAAAAATTCGTTTTTTTTCGGTAAAAACTTAATCTTCTTTGCTAAAATTTAATCTTTTTGGTTATAAATTTATGGCTTTGTTTAAAAATTTAAATATTGTTTTTAAAAAAAAAATTTTATCGAGAATTGATTTTTTTTAACAGAAAGTGTAACTATTCTGTTTTTGGTTGAAAATTAACATTTTTTTTATCAAAAGTAGATCTTTTTCAGTTAAAAATTCAACTATTCAGTTAAAAATTCATGTTCCGTTGAATGTTGGTCTTTTTGATTAAAGATTCATCATAACAGTTTAAAATTTATCTATTTGTTTGAAAACTTAAATATATTTTTGGAATTAGTTTTTTCTTATTTAGAATTCATTTTTTAAACTGAAAATGCTACTGTTCTCTTTTTATCTGGAAATGTTTTTTTGCTGAAAATTTATTTTTGATACCATATTTATCTGCTTGGTTGAAAATTCATCTTCTTAGTTGAAAATTTATCATAACAGTTAAAAATTCATTTTTTTTGTAAACATAACTATACCTTTGAAACTTTGTTTCTTCTTCTTTAGAATAATTTTTAAACTGAAAATGCAAATATTCTGTTTTTAGTTAAAAATTGATCTTATCTAGTTGAAAATTATTTTGTTGAAATTAAGTTTTTTTATGCAATATTCTGATTTTAGTTCAAAATTAATATTTTTTATTAAGAATTAATCTTTACTAGTTGGATACTTTCTTCTTCAAATTTTGTCTCTTGATACAATATTTATCTGCTTGGTTAAAAATTGATGTGTTTTGGTTGAAGATTTATCATAACAGTTCGAAATTCATCTTTTTGTTTGAAAATTTACCTGTATTGTTGAAAGTTTGTTTTTCCTTATTAAGAATTAAATTTTCAAACTGAGCATGTCACGATTCTGTTCCTAGTTAAAAATTCTTTTGTTTAAAATTTGTTTTTTTTTATACAACATTAATCTGATTAATTAAAAATTCATCTTTTTTTTAATATTTATCATAATAGTTAAGAATTTATATTATTTATTAAAAATTGATCTTATCTAGTTGCAAATTTATTTTTTTAAACAATATTAATATGCCTGATTGAAAATCATCTTTTCGGTTGAAGATTTATCATAACAGTTCAAAATTCATCTATTTTTTTGTTGTTGAAAATTAAACTATATTGCTGGAAATTAGTTTTTTTTTGTTATTAAGAATGAATATTTTTAAACTAAAAATGCAACTATTCTGTTTTTAGTTAAAAATTGATACTTTTAATCAAAAATCAATCTTTTCTAGTTAAAAATTTTCTTCTTGAAATTTTATCTTTTGATACAATAATAATCTGCTTGGTTGAAAATTTATCTCTTTGGTTGAATAGTTATCATAATAGTTGAAAATTGATACTTTGATTTCAAGATTGATCTTTTTTAGTTAAAAACTGTTTTGTTAAAATCTTTTTCTCTAAAAATTTATCTGTATTGTTGAAAGTTCATTTTTTCTAATTGAGAATTATATTTTCAAACTGAAAATGTTACAATTCTGTTCTAAGTTAATCATTCTTTTGTTTAAAATTTGTCTTTTTTTTTATACAATATGAATCTGCTTGATCAAAAATTTATCTTTTTTGTTTTAATATTCATCATAATAGTTGAAAATTTATATTTTTTTTTGAAAATCATTTTTCTGGTTCAAGATTTATCATGACAGTTCAGAATTCATGTTCTTTTGTTCTTAAAATTTAAACTATATTGTTGGAAACTAGATTTTTCTTATTTAGAATTCATTTTTAAACTGTAAACGCTACTGTTCCCATTTAAATAAAAAATTCTTTTGTTGAAAATTTGTCTTTTGATACAATATTAATCTGCTTGGTTGAAAATTCATCATTTTCGTTGAATATTTGATATAATAGTTGAAAATTGATTTTTTAAATTAAAAATTGATTTTATCTAGTTAAAAATGCTTGTGTTGAAAATTCGTCTTTTGATACAATATTTCTGCTTGGTTGAAAATTAATCTTTTTGGTTTGAGATTTATCATAACAGTTAAAGTATATCTGTTTTCTTGAAAGTTTAACTATATTGTCGGAAATTTTTTTTTTTCAGAATTAAATTTTTAAACTTAAAATGCTACTTTTCTGTTAAGACTTTAAAATTATTCTGTTGAAAAATTGTCTTTTAATACAATATTAATCTGCTTGGTTGAAAATTCATTTTTTTGGTTAAAAATTTATCATTATAGTTAAAAATTCATCTGTTCGTTTGGAAATTTAACAATATTGTTGAAACCTAGTTTTTTTTTGTTATTAAGAATTAATTTTTTTTAATTTAAAATGCAACTTTTCTGTTTTTAGTTGAAAATTAATATTTTTAATTGAAAATTAATCTTTTCTATTGGACAATTTTCTTCTTGAAATTTTGTCTTTTGATGCAATAATAATTTTCTTGGTTAAAAATTCATCTTTTTGGTTAAATAATTATCATAATAGTTGAAAATTTATACTTTAATATAAAAATTGATCTTTTTTAGTTGAAAATTGTTTTGTTAAAGATTTGTCTTTTGATATAATATTAATCTGCTTGGTTAAAAAATCATCTTTTTGGTTAATCACTTATCATAACAGTTCAAAATTCATATGTTGGTTTAAAAATTGCACAATTGATGAAAATGATTTTTTTTTTTGTTATTTAGAATTAATTTGTTAAACTAACAATGCATTCTGTTTTCAGTTTAAAATTGATATTTTTAATACAAAAATTAATTTTTTTTTTGAAATTCTTTTGTTTTTCGTCTTTTGATACAATATTAATCTGCTTGGTTGAAAATTCATCTTTTTGGTTGAATATTTATCAGAATAGTTAAAAATTGACAGTTCAAAATTTAATTATATTGTTAAACATTTGTTTTTTCTTATTGAAAATTAAATTTTCAAACTGAAAATAGTACTATTCTGTTTTTAGTTAAAAATTCTATAGCTGAAATTTGTTTTTTTGGTACAATATTAATCTGCTTGGTTAAAAATTTGTTTATCAGTTGATTATTCGATATGATATTTAAAAATTGATCTTTAAATTAAAAATTGATTTTTAAAATTAAGAATTGATTTTATTTAGTTAAACATTTGTTTGTTGAAAATTCACTTTCTGATACAATATTAATCTGCTTTGTTGAAAATTCATCTTTTTGGTTAAAGATTTATCATAACATTTAAAAGTTGATCTGTTTCTTTCAAAATTCAATATATTGTTGAATTTTTTTTATTTAGAATTAAATTTTTTAACTGAAAATGCTACTTTTTTGTTTTTGGTTGCAAATTCTTTAGTTGAGAAGTTGTTTTTCGATACAATATTAATCTGCTTGATTAAGAAATCATCTTTTTGGTTAAAGACTTATCATAATAGTTATAAATTCATCTTCTTGGTTGAATATTTATCAGAATAGTTAAAAATTGATATTTTATTTCGAAAATTGATCTTTCTTAGTTGAAATTTTTTTTGTTGAAGATTCATCTTTTAATACAATATTGATCTGCCTGGTTGAAAATTGATCTTTTTGGTTGAAGATTTATCATAACAATTAAAAATTCATTTATTTGTTAGAAAATTAAACTATATTGGCATAAATTTGTTTTCACTTATTGAGAATTAAATTTTTCAACTGAAAATGCTACAATGCTGTTTATAGTTAAAAATTCTTTTGCTGAAATTTTTTTTTCTATACAATATTAATCTGCTTGGTAAAAAATTTATCTTTTTGTTTAAATATTAGTCATAATATTCAAAAATTGATATTTATAATTAAAAATTAATCTTATTTAGTTGTAAGTTTGTTTGTTAAAAATTCGCCTTTTATATCAAATTAATCTGCTTATTTGAAATTTCATCTTTTTGGTTGAAGATTTATCATAACAGTTAAAAATTCATCTGTTTTTTTGAAAATTGAACTACATTTTTTAAAAAATTTTTTTTTCTCATTCAGAATGAAACTTTTAAACTGAAAATGCTACTGTTCCCTTTTTAGTTGAAAATTCTTTTGTTGAAAATTTGTGTTTTGTTACAATATTAATCTGCTTGGTTGAAAATGTATATCTTTGGTTGAAAATTTATCATAACAGTTGAAAATTTTTTTTTGTAATTCAACTATACTGTCGAAACTTAGTTTTCTCTTATTTAAAATCAATTTTTTAAAATAAAAATGTAATTATTCTGTTTTTAATTGAAAATTGATCTTCTCTATTTAAAAATTATTATTTTTTTGAATTCGTCTTTTGAATCTATATTAGTCTGCTTGTTTGAAAATTCATCTCTTTGGTTAAAAATTTATCATAACAGATAAAATTTTTTTTTTTAATTTGAGTATACTGTCGAAACTTAGTTTTTTCTTATTTAGAATTAATTTTTGAAAATCAAAATGCAATTATTCTGTTTTCCGTTCAAAATTGATCTTTTCTAGTTGAAAATTATTTTTTTTTAAATTTGTCTTCTGATACAATACTAATCTGCTTCGTTGAAAATTTATCTTCAAGGTTGAAGATTCAGCATGATAGTTAAAAATTCATCTATTTGTTTAGAAATTTAACTATTTTGTACAAATGTTGTTTTTTCCTATTTAGAATTAAATTTTTCAACTGAAAATGCTACTGTTCAGTTTTTAGTTACAAATTCTTTCGTTGAAAAGTTGTCTTTTGATACAATATTATTCTACTTGTTTGACAATTTATCCTGGTATTTTGAAAATTCAACAGACATCTAAAAAATTTGTCTTTTTGACAAAATTTACCTATTTAATTATGAACTTAAATATTTTAAGGAAAATTGGTCACTTTCGTTTAAAAGTTTTAAAAAATTTGAAATTTTTTAAAATTTAATTATCGATGCAATTCTTTTGTTAAAACTTAATTTTTGTTGATGTTGAGAATTTGTCTTTTTAGGTTGAAAATATCTTTCTACTTTCACATGGCAATAATAAAAATGTAATTAAAAAGTTTAATGGCAAAGATAAAAAGTGTATTAAAAATATCAAAATGCAAATGTGATCGGTAAATATTGAAATCTTTACCTGTCATTTTAATCCAGGAAGGTGACAGTGATTTAAAATTACGACGTGGAATTAAATTGATCGGTGAAAGACCTTATTATTATGTATTGAAGCATGACCTGAATTAATTAGTATTTTTGTTGCCAAGCTCGTTACAAATACATGACTAGCATATTGTAATTATTCACTCAATTCGACTTGAATTATAGAGAAAATAATTCAAGTTTTAATTTTTTTGATAAAATTTAAATAAAATATTAGTTTTGGAAAGTAAAAATTAGTTACTGAAAGGCTCAAATTCATCATTATTATTAAAAATAACAATAATCAAAAGTGAAATAACATTTTATTTAGAAATTTGGTAAACCTACCTGGGCTTCATAAACGTGAAGCAAAAATCGAATGAATTGAGGTATTAGTATGGGGCCAATTCCTGTTAGAGTCATAGCTATTCCCATAGCCCGTCCTCTTTTTTCCAAAAAGTAGGAATTTAGTGCTATTAAAAATGATGACATTGCGATTCCCATTCCCAATGCTGAAAATTAAATAATTTTAGCGAACTGCTTAATATTAAAAATTATTTAAATTAAATGTATATTAGGGTGCTTTATGAAATTATTTTTAGGGTTCTGCAGCACCGGACCATATTTCCATAACTCCATAACACCATAACTCTATAGCTCCATAACTCTATAACTCCATAATTTTATAACTCCGTAATCCTTTGAATTCATAATACTAAAACTCTTTAATACTATAACTCCATAAACACATAACTTCAAAACTCCTAGCTTTCTAACTAACACTCCTAACTCCTTGAGTACTTAACTCCTCAACCCCTTATTTAATTAACTCCATAACATCATAACTCCATAACATCATAACTCCATAACATCATAACTCCATAACATCATAACTCTATAACATCATAACTCTATAACTCTATAACCTAATTACTCCCAACAACTAACTCCTAAAATCCTCAACTTGATAATTCCCAGATCCTAACTCCCTAACCCCCAAACTCTTTCAATCTTTAAATCCTCAAATACTCAAACTCATAGCTTTATATCTCGATAACTTTATAACTCCTAAGCTCCTTGACTCCAAACCTTCATAATTCCATGACTTCATAAACACATGACTCCAAAACTTCTAGCTTGTAACTCACCCTTCTAACTCCTGACCTAATTAACTGCTTGATCCCTTAAGTTATTAACTTCATCACATCATAACTCCATAGCTCTATGATCTAATAATTCTTAGCTCCGAACTTCTTAAATCCTCAACTTGATGACTCTTAGCTTCTAGCTCCTAACATCCTAACTCCTTAACTTTTTAAATCCTAAAATCCTTAACTTTTCAATCCTACATTATTATAACACCATACCTTTACAACTCCTCAACTTCTTAACTCCTTATCTTCTTAACTCCTTAACTCCTCAACTCGATACCTTCATAATGCCATGACTTTATAACTCCTATATTTTTACTAACACTTCTAAGTCCCTAATAATTGAGAATCTTTGCATCCTACCTGATTGACTCCTTTAAGTCATTAACTCCATAACACCATAACCCCATTACTCCTTACTCTTACCTAAAAGCTTCTGGCCGGGATTTCGTATTCATATAATTTTATAACACCAAAATCTAAACCTTCCAGCTTTGAACTCACACCCCTAACTCCTTGAATACTGTATTCATTAACTAATTAACTCCATAACACAATAACTTTAGGACTACATAACTCCATAACTCTATAAATTAATTACTCTTTACTCCTAGCTTCTGGCTTCTAAATTCTTAGCTTTATAACTCCTCAACTTTATTACTTTTAAATCCTAACTAATAGGTCTTAGCTCCTAATTTTTTAACTCCTTAACCTCTTAACTCCTCAGCTTCTTAACTCCTTAAACTTCATACCTTCATAACTCAATAACCTGATAAATACTAAAATCTCTAATTCTTTACCACGATACCTTTCTTATTCTATGACTACATAACTCTTATTCTTTGATTAACACTTATAAGTCCCTAACAATTTCAATTCTGAACTCCCTAAATGATTAACTCCTTAACTCAATAACTCAATCACACCATAACTTCATAACTTTATAACTTTATAAATCCATAACTTCTAGCTCCTAGCTTCTAACACTTAGCTGAAAGCTTCTAGACATAGGTTTATAACTCTATAATCCTATAATTACGTAATCCTTTAACTCCAAAACTCCTAGCTTCTAGCATACACTCCTAACCCCTTCGCTACTTCATACCTTAGATAATTAATTCCATAACACTGTAACTAAGTAGCTTCATAACTCTATAACTTAATCACTTCTAACTCCCGACTTCTAGCTTCCAACTTCTTAAATCCTAAACTCCATAAATCCTTGCTTCTAACTCCTAGCTAATAGATCCTAGCTCATAACTTTTTAACTCCTTAACCCCTCAACTCCTTAAAATCCATACCTTTATGACTTTAAAACTTTATTAATTCAAAACTTTATAACACCTCTACTCCTAAAATACTCAATTCCTTAACTCCATACCTTTATGACTCTATAACTACGTAACTCATATCTTCTACCTCACACTTCTAACTCCTCAAATACTTAACTTTCTTACTCCTTAACTGATTAAATCCCCAACTTATGTCCTCCATAACACTATAAATCCATAACTTTATAACTCTCTAACTCCATACTCTATAACTCTATAACTCTATAACCCTATAACTTCTAACACATAGCTAAAAGCTCATAGGCATAACTTTATAATCTTAGAATACCATAATCCCATAACTCTAAGACTTCTAGCTTCTAGCTCATACTCCTAATTCCTTAACTTCTTAACTCTTTAACTTATTAACAGTTTAACACCATAACTCCATAACTCTAGAACACTAACTTAATTACTCCTAACTTCTAGCTTCTAGCTCCTAACTTCTTAACTCCTTAACTGCAAAACTTTTGTCAAATCGATCCTAGCTCCTGACTTTCTAACTACTTCTCTTCTTTAAATCCCTACCTTCCTAACTCCTTAAATTTTACACGTTCATAAGTGCATAACTACATACCTTCATACCTTTATAACTTCATAAGTCCATAACTTTATAGCTCTTTAACTCCTCAACTTTCCAACTTTTTAATTCCTTAACTTTATACCTTTATGATTCCATTACTGCATAACTACCATTTTCTACTTTACACTATTTACTTCTTAACTACTCAACTTTTCAATTTTTTAACTCCCTAACTCCTAAACGTTCTAACTCCTTAACTTCCTAACTCTATACCTTTAAAACTCCATAACCCTATAACTCTTTAATGGTATTACTACATAACTCCATAACTCTATAACCTAATCACTCCCAACTCCTTACTTCTAGCTCCTAACTTTTTAACTCCTTAAATTCTCAACTTCATCACTCTTAGTACCTATCTCCTAGCTAAAAATACCTAGCACCTAACTTAACAATTTTTCAACCCCTCAAACCCTTATTTCTTTAATTCCTGAACACCATCTCTTTACAACTCAATAACTTTATAACCCCTTATATTCGTAACTCCATACCTTAATTATTTTATAACTTCATATTCTTATTTTCTGACTCACATTTCTAACTTCTTAACTACTTGAATTTTTTAGTTCCTGACTAATTAAATTCTTAAATCATCAACATTATAACACTATAACTTTTTAACTCTATAACTTAATAACTACATAATTTTATAATTTCATAACCTCATGACGCTATAACTCCATAACTCCATAACACCTGAACTTCTTTAATCCATACCTTTATAACTATATAACTTCATAACTCCTCAAGTACTCAACTCCAATCTTTTAGAATTACATAACTTTATAACTCCTGTCTTCCAACTCACACTCCTTACTCCTTTACCACTGAGCTCCCTAACCCCTTCGCTCCTTAACTCCCTAACTGATTAACTTCTTAACTCAATAATTCCATACCACTATAACTTCATGAATCTTTTATTCCACAACTTCTAACTCTTAGCTAAAAGCTCTTAACTTCCTTACTTTTTCACTCCTTAACTTCTTAACTTCTTAACTATCTAGCTCTCTAATACTATGGCTTCATAACTCCAGTACTTTATAAATTTTCGACTCCTTAACTCTATACCTTTATAATTCCATAACATCATAACTCCTACCTTCTGACTAACACTGCTAACTCCACAACCACTTAACTCCTTAACTCCCTCACTGATTAACCTATTTAACTTATTATATTATTAAATTATCAAATGTATTACACCATAACTTAAGGACTCCGTAATTCCATTACCCTATTACTTAATCACTCCCTACTCCATACTTCTAGCTTCTAACTTTTTAACTTTCTAACTTCTTTACTTCTTAACTCCTTAACTCCATAACTTATAGATCCTAACTCCTAGCTATTAGCTCCTAGCACCTAACTTCTTAAATCCTTTACTCTTTAAAACCTTTACTCCTTGAATCCTCAACTTCTTTACTCTTTAATTCCATACCTTTATAACTAAGTAACTTCATAACTGCCTAACTCTATACTTTCATAATTCCATAACTTCATAACTCCCATCTTTTAATTCACACTTCTGACTCCTTAATTGCTTATATCCTGAACGCCCTAACTGATATAATTACTAACTTAATAACTTTATTAACTATAACCCCATAACTCTATAACTCCATAGCTCCTTGTTTAAAGCTCCTGGCTTCTAACTTTTTAACTTCTTCACTTCTTAATTTCTTAACTTCTTAACATCTTAACTCTCAAGCTCCCTAACTTCGTATCTTTAAAACTTAATTACTTCATAACTTCTCTACTCCTTAACTCTATACCTTTATAATTACATAGCTGCATAACTGCTATCTTCTAACTCACAGTTCAAACTCCACAGCTACTTAACTCCTTAACTCCCTAACTGATTAACTTCTTAACTCATAAGCATATTACCTCTATTACACTATAACTTAATTACTCTATAACTCCATAAGCCTATCAATCATTCACTCTTTACTTTTACCTACTAGCTTCTAGCTTCTAACTTCTTACCTTCTTCACTCCTTAAGTCCTCAACGCTATAACTCATACCTCCTAACTCCTACCTAATATCTTCTAGCACCAAACTTCCTAAGTCATTTACGCTTTGAATCTTTAACTCCTTAAATCCTCAATTTCATACCTTTATAACTCAATTACTCTGTAACTTCATAAATCCTCAACTCCATACCTTGGTAATTCCATAACTTTATAACTCCCATCTTGTTACTCACACTTCTGCCTCCTTAACCACTTAAATCCCTTATTCCCTAACTGAATAACTTTTTAACTCAATAACTTTATTGCACCATAACTCCTTAACTCTATAACTTTATAACTTTATGACTGCATAACTGCATAGCTTTTAACTCCTAGCTGAAAGCTTCTGACTCTTAACTTCTTAACTTCCTAACTCCTTAAATTTTTAACTTCTGAACTCCCTTACTCCTGAATTCTACACTGCATACCTTCATGATTTCATAGCATTGTAACTCTTATCTTTTAACTCACACTTGTAACTCCTTAATCACTGAACTCCTTAAGTCCCTAACTACCTAACTCGTTAGCATTTCAATCCTAGATAAAAGCTTCTGACATCTAACTTTTTAATTTTCAGATTCTTAACTTCTTAACTCCTTAACTCCTTAAATCTTTAATTAAGTATCTCCTAAGCTTCCTAACTTCACACCTTTATAACTCCTCAACTTCTAAGCTCCACAACTTCATAACCTTATAACTTCTTGGCCTCTAACTCATTTGCCTAACTTCTAGGCTAGAATTCTTGGGAAAATTTAAAAATATTTTTGAAGATTTTAAATATGTTCAAAAAATATATAGAAAATTTTTATAAAATTTTTGACGTTTTACTTGTAAATTTCAAGGCTTTTAGAAATTTGGGAGAAATTAAAAAATATTTAATAGTTTTTCAGAAATCTTTCAAAGTTTCAAACCATGGAATTTTTTATAATATAAAAAAATTTTATTCTTTTTGAAATTTTCTGCGAAACCTTAAAATATTTTTTCAAATGATTTGAACTGTTCCTTAAATATTTTCGAAATATTTTCAAATTAAAAAATGCCTTAAAATCTTCAAGTATATTTTTAAAAATTTTGAATATCTGTTGAAATGATCAAAAATCTTTTTACATAATCTCTTAAAATTAATTTTTCAAAAAAAAGAGAATTATTTTGGAATTCTCCAGAAATATTAGGAAAGTTTTTTTATTCTCTTGAAACCTTTTGAAATTCTTAAAAAGTCAATTAATTTTTTGCTCAAAATTATCAAAAATCTGAGTTTAACATTTTTTTAAATCTTTTTAAGTTCAATATCATTTCTGCATGTTTTCCAAACTTTTATAAATCTCTTAAACTTACTTGAATTTTTTCTTAAATTTTGTAATCTATCAAAATAAAAAAAAAATTTTTAAATCTTTTACATTATTTTTTAAATCTTTAGGTTCAGGATATCATTTTAAATGTTATTAATTCTTTTGCAATTTCTTTTAAATTTACTTTTTAAAATGAAGATCATTTGATTTTTTTTTCAGGAATCTTAAGAAAAACTTTTTTTTTATTAGGCTTTAAGAGCCCTGAAAGGTTAAAAGTTTTATTCCTTAATCCTAGAAAATCTACATGTTTATATAAATTCAAAAAAATGATTAAAAATTATTCGAACTGTTGCTAAAATTTTTGCAAAATGTTTAAAAATAAAAAAAAAATCTGCCTAAAAATCGTCGAGATTCTTTTAAGAGAATTCTAGAAAAGTTTTCAAATGTTGTTAAATATTTTTAAACAATATCCTAAACTTAATTTCGCGAAATATAGAAATATTTTAAATTTTCTTAAGAATCCTAAGAAAATTTTTATATTTTCTCAAAACCGTTCCAAATTCTTAAAAAATTTTTGTACTTTTTGTTACAGATTTTCAAAAATCTAGGCTAGAAAATCTTTAAAATCTCTTTAAGTTTTCCAATATTATTTTCGCATCTTTTCAAATCTTCTAAATATCTCTTAAACTTTCTTAGAATTTTCATCAAATTTCGTAATGCATCCAAATGAAAATAAAATATTTTTGTAAAGTCTTCTGCATTCTTTTTTAAAACTTCAGGAAATCTTTCACAATGTTATGCATTCTTTTGCATTTTTTTTTAAATTTATTCTTCAAAACAAAGATCATAAGAATTTTTCTCAAGGATTCCAAAAAATGTAGTTTTTCTTCTTCCAATGTTCTAAAATTCCTAAAATTCATATTTTCCAAAATTTCACGTAAATTTTGCATTAAAAGTAAGCAATATTTCACGACAGTTTTATAACTTAAAAACTTATTTAAGGATCTATTTTACCTCTAAATATATTTTTTTAAACCTGATCAGATAGGGGATTATTTGTTCACCAGAAGAAAGGAATTTGCGAATCAATGTTTCAAAAAATCAACCAAAAAAAAAGAATATAATGGGGTAGCCTATTAAATATAAATCATATTTAAAAGAAAATCTTACAAGTCATCATTCCATAACAGATAATAAATTGTACAAAAGATGAAGCAAATGCGGTGAAAATGACTCCAGAGGTAAAAACTAATGTTCCCAAAATAGCTGTTTTTCTGAATCCAAAAATAGTTATCAATGGTCCATTAAAAATGCCTAATATCATTCCAAAGAATGAATTGCAGTTTACTATTGTTGTAATTTGAGTTGCGGAAAATTGCAGATCTTGAAATCTGTCTTTAAAAATCAAACCAAATCCTTGTAGAATTGGAATTGATACCATCTGAAAAAGAAAACATGTATAATAACAAATATACTTGTAAAATTGTATTCAAAAATTAATTTAATTAAAAATTAATTTAAAAATGTAAATGTTAAGTGGAAATGGGAAACTTAAGTGGTAAAAGGGGGCAGAGGAAACGGGAAAGGGAAATTGAAAAAGGGGTAAAGTGAAAGAGGGCAAGGGGTGAGTGAAAAAAGGAAAGGGGAAACAGAAAAGAGAAATTGGAAAAGAGGAAAAGTAAAAGAGGAAAAGGGGATAGTAAAAAGCTAAAAGTGAAAAGGATAAAGAAATGAAAGAAAGAGGAAAACAAGACAGGTAAAAAGGGAAGGAGAGAATGAAAAAAGGAATAAGGGAAAGAAAAGAGGGAAAGGGAAAAGCGAAAAGTAAAAAGTGGAAAGGGGAAAGGAACGAGAGAAAGAGGAAAACAAGACACGAAAAAAGGGAAGGTGAGAAGTGGAAAAGGAATTTAAAAAAAGGCGATAATACATTTGTGAAATTGTATTCTGAAATCATTTAATTTAACATTAATTGTATCATGGACATGGAAAGGGGAAAGGTGAAAGAGGAAACGGGAAAGGGGAAAGGTAACAGAGGGAAGGAGAGAGGGGAAAGGTAACAGAGGGAACGGGAAAGGGAAAAGTGAAAAGTAAAAACAGGTGATATGAAAGAGGCAAAGTGGAACGAGGAAAGGAAAAGGGGGAAAGAAATGAGGGGAAAAATGAAACAAGGCAGAAGAAGGGGGACAGGGGAAGCGGGAAAGGGTAATTAGGAAAGAAAAAAGTGAAAAGGGCAAAGGAAAAAGTGAAAAGTGGGAAATTAAAAAGAGATAATGTAAAAGAGGAAAATAAGGAAAGGGAAAAAGTGAAAAATGGAAAGGTGAACGTGAAAAGTGAAAAGGTATAATGGAAAAGGAAAAAAAAGAAAGTGGAAAGTGAAGAGGGGAAATAGGATAGAGGAAAAGTAAAAAGAAAGAAAGGGAAGAAAAAATAGAAGGAAAAAGAAAATGGAAGAAAGGGGAAAAATGGAAGAAAAAGGAAAGGAGAAATTTAAAGGAGGAAATAGGGAAGGAGGAAAGGGAAAAAGAAATAAGGAAGATAAAATTTTATTCTATAATAAATTAATTTCAAATCAATTTTACCATGGCTATGTTAAGGGGAAAGAGAAAACGAAAGTGGGGAAAGGAAACAAAGGAAACGGAAGAGGGGAATCGGAAAAGGTAAAATAGAGATATAGAAAAGTAAAAAGTAAAAGGTGAAAAGTAAAAAGTGAAAAGAAGTGATGTGAAAAAGGCAAAGTGTAAAGGTGGAAGGGAAAAGAGAAATGAAATCAGGAAAAGAAGGAAACAAGAAAGAGAAGAGGAGACACGGGAAACGGGATGGGGAAAAATTGAACAGGGTAAAGGGGAAAGTTGAAAGTGAAAAGGGAAAAAGAGTAATAAGGAAGAGAAAAATCAGGAAAGGGGAAAAGTGAACAAGGGAAAGGGGAACGTAAAAACTGGAAAGGTATAATAGGAGAGGAAAAAGGAAAAAGTAGAGAGAGTAGAGGGGAGCCGGGTAATAGAAAAGGAGAAAATAAAAAAGAGAAAAGTTAAAAAAAAAGGGAACCAAAAAAAAAGAAAGTGGATATTTAAAAGGGGAAAAAGGCAAGGAAAAAAGAGGAAAAAAATTCAGGAAGAAGGGGAAAATATATTTGTGAAATTGTATCAAAGAGTAAAGTAATTTTAAATTAATTTCAACATAACATATGTGAAGGGGAAAGAAGAAATGGAAGTGAGGAAAAAGCGCAGAGGAAACTAGAAAAAAAAATTGGAAAAGGCGAAAAGTGAAAGAGGGCAAAGTGGATTTGGAAAAGAAATGAGGAGAAAAGGTAAACCAGACAGGTAAAAGGGGACAGGGGAAACGTAAAAGGGTATTTTGTCAGGGGAAAAGTGAACGGGAGAAAGAGAAAAGTAAAAGGTCTGACGAGGAAAGGGGTAATAGAAAGGAGAAAATAAAAAAAAAAGGAAAAAGTGAACGGGGGAAAGGGGAAAGTAAAATAGTGAAGACGTAATGGAAAAGGGAAAAAGAAGAAAGTGAAGAGGGTTAATAGGAAACGAAAAAAGGTAAAAAAGAGAAATAAGAAAAGGGAAAGGGAGAGGAAAAAGAAAAGGGGAAATTTGAAAAAGGAAATGAGAAAGGAAAAAAAGGGGAAAAGCAAAAAGATAAAACGGGGAAACAGAAATTGTAATGCAAAAAGCGGAAGGGGAAAGGGGAAAAAGAAAGAGAGGAAAAGAGGGAAAAGAGTATATGCAGGGGAAAGAGGAAATGGGTGAAGGCGTAGAGGGAGATTCCAACACACACACATTATGTATTTTTTTAAGTGCTCACGTTGTTTATAGCCGTTGCCATAACAATGATCCAACCCCATCCCCCATCGGGGGCAATCGAGTCCACATTAGCCATGATGCAGATTTTTTAATAAAAAAATACTAATTTCTGATGAAAATGAGTATTCTTTTTTTTAGTCCTCTTGGACCCATACAAATATCTTTTGTTCTCATTGAGTATTTTTCAGTTCAAAATACCTAAAAATAATCAAAAATGTTTTTATTTTTTCTTAAAACTACAAAAAATTTATAATAATTAAAAATCCTATTAAAAAAAAGTGAGTAGCTTTTTATAAGTTGAATTTGTTATATATATTCTTTAATTTACTGAAAATTAGTTTTTAAAAAAAGAGTTTCAATATAAAGTCATAAAGTTTCAAAGAAGACTCGAAATTTCGAAAAATTTTAGGCTGCGTTCGTTTTTTCTACTGGAAAATAACATTTTAAAAATAAAATCATCTTCAGGATTCCCAGTTTGCAACAATTTTAGGTAACGTCAGCGTTTTACACCGGAAGTGGGTATTTTTAACCAATTATTAGTATTATTTTCAGAGATTAAACATTTTTCAACAATTCACGTTTTTCGGTTTGTCAGGGTTTTTTTCACAGGAGATTGTCATTTTTGAGCAAAAAATATTAAATTTCTGAATTTCATCATTTTTATACAATTTAAGATTATGTTAGCGTTTTTCACAAAAATTTGCATTTTAGAACAAAAATCATCATAGTTCGAACAAAATTAATAATTTTTCAAAAATTAAAATTATTTTTACTTTTTTTACACAAAATCGCTTATTTAAAAAAAATGGAAAAACTGATTTTAAAGAAAACTCATATTTTTTAAACAAATTTTATGTTATGATTGCGTTTAATATAGGAAATCGTCATTTTTGGTAAAAAAAATCATTTAAAAAAAGATTCAAAAAATCGTTGTACAATTGTAGGTTAAACTAGCGATTTTCAGCGGAAATATCGACATAAATTTCAAAGAAGATTTTTACAATTTTGAAACAATTTGAGGTTATATTAACTTTCTTCTTTTTTTGAAAATCGATTATTTCAAAAAAAAATCATTTAAATATTGAAGAATACTTGTGATTTGAAACAATTTTTAGTTACGTTCTGCTATAGTTTTTCGTCAAAAATTAGTATTTTTAGTTAAAAGTGGTCAGATTTTTTAGTTTATTATAATTTTTGAGATTATCATACAGTTATTAAATTGTATTTGTTTGCGTTTTATAAAATAAATAATGAATGTTTATAATACAAAATCATTGGATTTTAAAGTAGATCAAACATTGTTTAATAATTTTAGGTTATCTTTCAATATTTTTCACCAAAAAATTGCTTATTTTAAAGAGAAAATATTGAATTTACGAGAAGATTTGAAATTACAAACAATTTTTTGTTACATATTATGTCATTGTTTTTCGTCGAAAATTAGTATTTTTAATTTTAAAAAAACCTTTACCATTCTTTAACAATTTTTGGTTATGTTTTAACCATTTTTACCTCAAATCACTTTTTTAGAACAAAAATCATCAGATTAATATCAAACGATTTTTTATTAATTTTAATTCGTATTTTTTTACCAACTTTAGGTTGTGTTAGAGTTTTACATAAAAAATAGTTATTATAAAAAAAAAATTATTATCATTTGAACAGGACTACTTTTTAGAATCTTTTAACTCTTTTGGATTCTATTATTGTTCTGTGCTGGAAATAGTTATTTTATAATTTTTGAAATTATATTTTAAAGAATATTCACATCTTCGCACAAATTTTCGATTTTGTTGACGTTGTTTTTTTCGTCGAAAATTAATATTTTTAATTTCAAAAGTCATAAAAATAACGATTTATGGTAGCGTGGGTGTTTTGTACCAGGAATCAGTACTTTTAATAAATAAATCGTTAAATTTTGAAGAAGACAAAACATTTTTAACAATTTTAATGTTTGGTCCAGTAATTTTACCGGAACTTGGTATTCAATAGAGAATCATTAGATTTTGAAAAGATTTAAATTTTTGACAATTTTAGGTTATGTTAACCATTTTCACTGGAATTTGATTATTAAATATAAAGAAATATTATGTTTAAAATGAGATTTACAATTGTGTGAGACTTATAGGTTATGCTTTAACATTATTTCACCGTGTATCTATTGTTTAAGACAAAAAAAATAGATTTTAAATATTTGCAATTTTTAACAATTTTTGGATATGTTAAGTTGGTGCTTTTCGTCGGGAATTATTGTTTTTTTTTAATACAAAATGATCAGATTGTAAGGAATATTAAAATTTTTTTAATTTTTAGGTTATGTTGGGGTATTCCACCTGAAATTTAAATTCTTTAACAAAAGTCATTTGATATAAATGCAAAGATTTTTATTTAAAATAATAAAATTTACAAGCTTGGTGTTTTTTATCAGAATTTTAAATTGTTCTTGAACAATATAAAATAAGGTTGTGTTTACCATTTTCATTCGATTTCTTTTTTATAAAAAAAGATTAGGTATAAAATAAGTTTTTTCAATCCTAGATCATTTTTTCTTATATAAGCAAAAATGGTATCAAATTTACCATATGTTGAGTAACATATGTTACGTCAGTGTTTTTTGTAGAAAATTCGTATTTTTAATTTAAAAAGTAAAATGATTTTCAGTTTATCAGTATCTTTAGCAGATTATCAGTCAGATTCATTATATTAATTAAATTTATTAAATTCACAATTTCTT
>JAUELO010000230.1:1792334-1810981 GCA_032357855.1 Amphibolips quercusostensackenii | reverse complement strand
CACGTGGTGAACAAGTGTATTATCTTATGCCTGAACCAAGTATTTTTAATATTATACATAAACCAAGTATTTGTAATTTTATACACAAGCCAAGTATTTGTAATCTTATGCCCAAACCAAGCATTTTTAATTGAAAAGCCCTTTTCTAAGCATTAGATAATCAATCTGATTTCTTTACTGTTTGTTTTTTAATTTCTTAAAATTACCTAGCACCTTTTCCGTACAATAAGGTTGGACTCCAACCCATCCATTCCTATCCTCTAGTAGAATGATTCTTTCCTCGCGATCGCAAGTACCTACAGCATCATTTTAAGTATCCCAGAAGGCGTCTTTTAATTCACTCCTTTCACCATCAACTGGGGCATAGCACGCTATGATAAATAATCTTTTAATTCCCACTTCTATTCTTACTCACAGTAATCTAGGATATACAAATCCATGCTTCTTGAAATACTGTCTTGCTCTTTCACTCATTATCAGACCACTTGACTATTATCACGTGATCTACTATCTACTTCTACAATTTAATAGTAATTGAAACAAAGTACTTATCTCTAACAAAGCCGTCCTAATTGTTTCTCATAGTTTTATATCAGACGCGAATTTCGAAATTTTTCCAAATAAAAAGTTATTAACAAATAATGCGAATTTATGAATGTCATCAAATTAAACAATCATCAAATAAAATTCCACACACAGTTCAAAAATTTTTCTAAAAATTTTGTAAATACCATAGCTCGAAACGTTTGAAACGATTTAGTTGTACTTAATTAACCGGATCCTAAGGTCAACAACAAGTATCAGCATTCTTGGTGAAATTTATCATTATCATCATATCATATCGTATAAAATCATATCAAATATTTGTTTGGCTCTTTATCAAATAAATAATTTAATTCAAACAAATATTGTACCAAGTGTAATGTTTTTCCATGAATGAAAATAAATCACAGCCTTGCAGAAACCTATATCATTAAAAATAGAAGTTGCTCCACAACTAGAACTTATCTATTCATGTCAGTTGTTAACACACATGTTTCTAATCGACATTTAGTAAAAAAAAATTCCAATGATTGATCCAAATAGAGGAACATAATCTTAGTTACTAGAAATAATTATTCAATCTAGGACAAGTCTCCTTTTGAGATAATTCCAGATATTCGAGACAGGATATAATATATAAATAATCATAAGCTTTTGCGTAATGGACTAATTATACAATTGCAAAGCATATGACATTTATTATTATTCAGTTATGATAGATTATTACACGATAATAAATCCTAGCAAAAAATTTTTATGTTTCATATCCAGCTTTTATCTCGAATTTTCCATAAAATCAATTGTAGACGTTGTGATATTAAAAAGGAATAGGAATTTTATTGTCTGAATTAAATTTGTTTACCTATGAATGCAGTCGTTGCATTATTTATGTTTGTTAATGTCGTGATTTCAGAAGATGAGATTCCCTTTTCTTCGAAACTGTCTCTGAAGATTAATCCGAATGATTGCATCAATGGTAAAATACAAAACTGTAACATAAACAAAATCAATTAAAGCATTTTGAATTTTGTAATACTTCTAACACATACATTTTAAATTGATTTATTTTAAATAAAAAAATATGACTTGTCTACCATAAAAAAATTTTTAATACAAAAGGACAAATGGTCGAATTATCAAACAAAAGAAATTACGCTTCAACCAAAACGAGTTTTATTTATTTTTTTTTTTTTAATTTGATAATTTGAAAAAAAGTTAAATTTTTGACAAAAAAAGGTAAAATTTCAATCCGACTTGAAAAATATTTTGTGTTAATAGACGAATGTTCAATCAAACAACTGAATTTTTTATTGAAGAAAATGAATTTTCAATGAAATACAAAATTTTTTTCTAAATTAATAAACTTTCAAAACAATAGTTTAAATTTCAACAAAAAAGTTGAATTTTTAATCTACAAGGATAAATTTTAAACTAAATGGTGGAACTGTAAACGAAAAAGATTAAATTTCAACATAAAAATTTCATTCTCAATGAAATAGTTACATTTTCAAGTAAAAATCTTAAATTTTTTATAAGGCAGATAAATTTTTAACAACAACAAAAAGCAAATTTGCAACGAAGTGATTAAATTTTCCACAAAATAGTTAAAGTTTTTACCAAGAAAGATCAATTCACAAAAAAATGCAATAGTTGAAATTATAACCAAAAAATGGAAAAGCTAAATTTTAATTAAAAACAATTATTATAACAAGATTTAGAAAATATTTCACCAAAAAAGTTTAAATTTCTACCAGAAAAGATAAATTTTAAAATTAAAAAGACGATTTTTCAAACGAAACGATTGATTTTCTATAAGAAAAAAATTATCCCTAAAGTATACGGATTTGAAAATTAATTTGGATTTTTAACTGGAAAGGATAAATATTCTGAAAAACTAAAAAAGTTAAATTTTCAGTAAAAAATTTAATTTTTACCGAAATAGTGAATTTATAAACTAATATTTAAATTTACAACCTGACAAAAAAAATTCTTGCCAAAAAATGTAATATTCAATATTAAAAAAAAGATTAAATTTCTACCCAAAGAGATAATTTTTGAAAATAAAACGACAATTTTTGAACAAAAAGATTAATTTTTTCTCTAAAAAGAAAAATTTTCAACGAAATACATGAATTTTTCAAAAAATGTAACTAAAAAGAAAATACAAACGTCATCAATCAAAAATGGAAAAGTTCTGTAGTAAAATAACTTAATTTTAATATAACAATCCAATTTTAAGCTAAAATGATAAATTTTCAAAAAAAGTTATTTTTAAAAATAAAGATTTTTTAGTCAGGAAAGAAAATAAAATTCATTCAAATTGTTGAACTGTAAAGCAAAAAGATAAAATTTTTGTAATACAGTTGAATTTTCAACGTCAAAAATATGAATTAAAAAAATGTTGCATTTTTAACGTAAAATAGAACAATTGCAATCTAAAAAATTAGTTTCTGACAAAAAATATGAGTTTTCAAATGAAAAAGATTAATTTTCAATTGAAAATTTAACAGTTACATTTTAAGCTGAAAATATTAATTTTTAACAAAAAATACGATTATTTAACAAAATAGTTGAAGTTTAAACTGAAGAGATAAACTTTATACCAAAATAATAATTCTTCTAAAAAAATATTTCAATTTTTAACCAAAGAGATGAATTTCGAACTAAAATTATGAATCTCCAACTAGAATCGTGAAATTTTTATTTTAATCCCAAAAGATTAATTTTCTGCAAAATACATGAATTTTCAACTAAAAAAATGTACATTTTAAACCAAAAATAAAAAAGTTAAATTTTTAATAAGAAAAATTAATTTTTAACGAAATAGTCTAATTTTCAACTGAAATGAAGAATTTTCCAACCGAAAATATAAATCTTCAACAATTAAAGATTTTTCTTTCTAGAAAAAAAAATTCATAAGAATTGTTAAACTTTTGAGCGAAAAGACGAATTTTCCGTAAGAAGTTTAATTTTCGACATACAAATATGAATTTATAAAAAAAGAAGTAAATTTTTAACACAAAAGTTTATTTTCAACCAAACGACTGCATTAAAAGAAAAAGGTGGAAAAGCGAAACCAAAAAGATTAGGTTTTTACCAGAAAAGAATTATTTTCAACTGAAAAAGATAAATTTATAAATAAAAATAGTGAAATACTATTTTCAGTTTAAAAAAATTAATGTGAACCAGAAAAAAAAGTTTTTTAGAAAAATAGTTGACTTTTCAAACAAAGCGATGACCCTTAAACCAAAAAAAATAATTTTTCAACAAAACAATTTAACTCTAAATTAAAGAGATGAATTTTGAACTAAAATTATGAATCTCCAACTAGAATCGTGAAATTTTTATTTTAATTCGAAAAGATTAATTTTCTGCAAAATACAAGAATTTTCAACTAAAAAATGTAAATTTTTAGCCGAAAATCGAAAAGTTAAATTCTTAATAATAAAAAAACTCATTTTTAACAAAATAGCTTAATTTTAAACTAAAATGGAGAATTTCCCAACCAAAAATATGAATGTTTAACAATTAAAGATTTTTCTCTCTATAGAAAAAAAATTCAACAAAATTGTTGAACTTTCAAGCAACACGACTAATTTTTCGAAAAAGTTAAATTTTCGACATAAAAATAATAATTTATAAGAAAAAAGTAAATTTTCAACATAAAAGTTTATTTTTAACTAAACGACTGCATTTAAAAAAAAGGTGGAAAATCGAAACCAAAAAGATTAGGTTTTTACCAGAACAGAATTATTTTTAACTAAAAAAGATTTATTTTTAATCAAAAATTATTCCCAAATTAATAGTTGACATTTTAAACAAAGCGATAAACCTTAAACCAACAAAATAATTTTAAAAAAAAATCCAACTCTTAATCAAATATGTAGATAAATTTTTAACTAAAATCATGGAAAAGTTACACCTTAGTTAAAAAAAAATTAATTTACATGAAAAACCGAAATTTGATAGAAAATTATAAATTTTTAAAATCAGGTAATTTTATAACGAAATAGTTTGTTTTAACCAAAGAAGATAAATTTTTAACAAAACAGTGGAATTTTGAAGCAAAAAGGATGCCTTTTCAAGAAATTGGTTAATTCCAAATCAATAAACAATTTAATTATACCCAAAAGAGATGAAATTTTAAATAAAAAACCAATTTTCAAACAAAAGGATTTATTTTTTATCAAAAAGAAAAATGGTCAAGAAAATAGATCAATTTTCAAACAAATTTCAATTTCCACCTAAAATGATAAATTTTCAACCAAAAACGGAAAAGTTAAATTATAAGTAAAAAAATGAATTGCAACAAATAAAAAATTTTCGGACTGAAAAGAAGTAAATTTTATACAAATTGTTAAACTTTCAATAAAAAAAAATTAATTTTCTGTAAAATCGTCGAATTTTCAACAAAAAAGGTTATTTTTTACCAAAATATGTAGTTGAATTTTTAACAAAACAATTTAATTTTCAAAGTGAAATTTTCAACAAAACAATAGCATTTTTAGTAAAAAAAAATATTTTTCAACTGCAAAAGATAATTTATGAACTAAAATGACGAATTTAAAAAGAAAGACTTGAATTTTCATAACAAAAACATGAGTTTTAAAAAAAAAAAATAATTTTCTACCGAAATTTTTAAATCTTGAACAAAACAGTTGGATTTCCAAGGATAAATTTTCAACCAAGAAAAATCATTTTCAGCAACAAAAAAAATTAATAAATTTGTACTAAGACAGATTAATTCTTAAACTTTCATGACAAAAAAAATCCTTGTGGTTTCAACACAAAATACGAGTTTTAAACAAAAAGTTAATTTTTCACCAGAATAGTTCAACTTTCTGACAAAAGAAAATAAATTTTCAGTAAAACCGCTGAATTTTTTAAGGTCAATTTTTAACCAAACAATTTAAAAAAAAAAGTTAAATCTTGAAAAAAAAGAATTCAGTTGAATTTTTAACAATCTAGACCACCCTAAGTGAAATATTCATAAATAAATAGAAAAGAGGAATTTTAGAGTTGTCAGTCTCTTTTATTATTTTTTCTCATCAATATTTACATTTTTAAGCAAATGATGCCATTGGGTCATTATTAATGTAGTCACTGATATTAAATTTTTTCTTCGTCTTTTAACTCAAAAGTATAGACTTCGATTTGTGATTGTGTTTTCGTAAAGATAACACGTGAATCACACATTACGCAAGCATAATAGCGATTTGAACCTTGATGAATAATAATTGAAAACATGCCAGAAATGCGACTATATTTTTTCTTAGAGAAAATATCATTCTCTATGCAATTTTCATTCATTTAGAATTGATTCATATCGAAAATAGATAAATATTTCCATAAAAAATTTGTATAGAGTATTTTTAATTTTTAAACCAGGATTTGCCAGAAATATGAGAAATAATTTTCTAGAATGACAGAATGTTCAAAATTTTTTTAATTTTTTGTTTTTGCTTATTCTTTTTTTCACTTACGTTAGAAAATCCGGCAGCGAGAACAATTATCCACCCCCAACCTCCATCGGGTGCAACAAAATTGTCCTTAATTTTGGTTTTTTCTTTGCCCTTTTTTTGCGTCCCTTTTTTGATCACTTTTGGCTCGACACTTTTTGATTTTAATTCCTGTTTATCAGAATTTTTTTCGGTCAAAGGCATTTTTTTAATAGAAGTGGCGGACGTTTTCTAAAATAACGCGCGGTGTTCGAAAGACACTCAACTTCTGCGACAACCACATGTTCCTCTTATAGCCTCGGGAATCTCGCGTCGTTCCATTTCTCGCGACTAGAGTTTAAACGAGAGTCAAGGCTACTATATAGTACAGTGCGCAGAAACCGGTTTAGACTAAAAAAAAGTATTTTATTCACGCAAATATTTAATTTTAGAAATTTTGTTCGTTTTTGGGGATGTTTAAATATTTATTAAGCAAAACAGGAAATGCACGCGCGCTCAGCGCGCATTCCTCGATTTTTAATTTCTAACAATGCAAGCCTAAACTATTTTAAAAATCATAATCCAAAAATTCCAACTATTAAGAATCCTACAAATTTTAAAAATAAGTAAAATGATTTATTAAATTAGAAACAAACAAGCGCATTATGCGCGCGAATTATTTTGAAAAAGGCAACTTTTTTAATTACACAATTTTTATTAATATTTTATTGGATTTTCGAACATTTATTAAGAAATTCAGGAAACACAAGCAGACGCAGCGCGCGAATCTGGGGTTTTCTTGACTAAAATTAAAATTAAAATTTATTTCTAAAACTATAATCACAAATTTTCAAAATGCTAAAAGTTTTGAAATTGGTTGAAATAAGTAAAATGATTTAATAAACTAGAAAAAAATGCGCTCTAAGCGCGCGATTCATACCAAAAAAGACCACTATTATATTCTCAAAAAATTTTATTGTCATTTGATTGTATATTTAAATATTTATTTAATAACTTTTCTAAAAACTGAAATAACCGAAATTTAACTAGGAGTTTTAAAAATGTTCAAATAAAGTAATTAATTTAATCAATTAAAAAAACAAACATGCACTTCGCGTGCGCGATAATTCTTATAAAGGACAGATATTTTATTTCCACAAATTTCTTATTGATATTTTATTCGATATTTAAATATTTTTTAAGAAATGTAGCAAATACACGCGCGCGAAGCGCGATCGTGGATTTTTATTTTCTAATACTTAAAGGCTAAGCTATTTAAAAAATTAAATGAAAAATTTAAAAATTTTCTAGAAATGCTTGAAATAAGTTTAATAATTTATTAAATCTTATTTTATTTTATTATATTTCATTTTATTTTATTATATTTTATTTTCTGATAAGTAAATTATAAATAATTTATAAAACTATAATAACAAATTTTAAAATTAGAATTTTAAAAATGTTTCAAATAAGTTAAATAATTTAATAAATTGAAGAAACAAAGTGCGCTTTGCGCATGCGATTAATCGGCAAGGACAACTATTTCATTCCCAAATTTTTTATTGATGTTTCATTAGACTCTTAATAATTTATTGAGAAATGCAGTAAATACACACGCGGCAACGCGCGCTTCTGGGTCCTTGTTTTTTTAAATTAAAAGCATAAACTATTATAAAATCTATAATAACAAATTTTTAAGTACTAAAAATTCTTAAAATGTATGAAATAAGTTATATAATTTAATAAATTAGAAAATAAACATGTGCTTTGCGCGCGCAATTTCCCCAATAAAAGCTCAAGATTTTATTTTACAATTTTTTATCTATATTTTATTGGATATTTAAATGTTTATTAAGAAATGCAGTAAATACATGCGCGCGAAGTGCGCGCTCTTGTGTTTCATTTTCTAATAATAATAGCATAAAGCATTTCAAAAACTATGATAACAAACTTCCAAATAAGAGTTCTGAAAATGTTTGACACAAGTTAAATAATTTAATAAATAAGAAAACCAGCATGCACTTTGCGCGCGCGATTTCTCTAATAAAGAACAAAAATTTTATTTTTCTAATTTTTTATTAACACTTTATTAGATATTTAAATATTTTTGAGAAAACGTAGGAAATTCAAGCGCGCAAAGCGCGCATTCCTCGTTTTTTTCTAATAAGTAAACTATAAACTATTTTAAAAATTATAATAATAAATTTGTATATTAAAGTTCTGAAAGTGTGCAAAATAATTTATATAATTAAACAAATTAGAAATTTTTAAATAATATTGAATTGGATATTCAAGTATTCATGAAGAAAAATTTCAAATACGTGCGCCCTAAGCGCGCGATCTATGTGTTTTTATTTTCTAATATTAAAAGCATATACTATTCAAGAGAAATATGATAACGAACTTTTGAAAATCAAAAATTTTAAGAAACTTTGAAGTAAGTTAAATAATTTAATAAAGTAAAAAACAAAATGCACTTTTTGCGCGCAATGTATCCAATAAATGACAAATATCCTATTTCCGCACATTTTGTACTTGCGTTTTTTTAGATACTTAAATATTTATCAAGAAATTCAGAAAATAAAAGCACGCATAGCGCGCAATAATTGATTTTTATTTTTTAATATTAAAGGATTAAACTATTTCCAAAATTAAATAACAAATTTTGTTTTAATAAGGGTTCTAAAAAGGTGTTAAGCAAATTAAATAATTAAATAAATCAGAGAAAAAAGGGCTTTACGCCCGCATTTTATAAAAAATATTATTCTTACATTTTTTATTTATATTTTATTTCATTTTCAAATATTTATGAGGAAGTGCAGTAAATACACACATGCTGAGCGCGCGTTCTAGGGTTTGATTTTTAAAAATTTAAAGCACAAGACTATATAAAAATTTAAAAATCTATTTTTAAATCTATTTTTAAATTAAAAATCCATGATAAGAAACTCCTAAATACTACAAGTTCAATTTTTTTTTTTTTTGAATTCGTTAAATAATTTGATAAATTAGGAAAAAAAACATGCACTTTTCGTGCCTGGTTTATCCAATAAAGGGCAAATATTTTATATTCACAAATTTTTTAGTATATGCTATTAGGTAACTAAACATTTATGAATAAACGCATTAAATACACGCAATAAGTGCGCGTTCTAAGATTTTTATACCATTATAATTAGAAGAAAAATTTATTTTTTGAAACTATAACAACAAATTTGTATATACTAACAGTTCTAAAAGTATTTAAAAAAAGTTAAATAATTTTATAAATTAGAAAAATAATATGCGCTTTACGCGCGCGACTTGTCCAAAGAAGACAACTATTATCTTTACACAAATTTGATATTGCTATTTTGTAGGATATTGAAATGTTTATGATAAAATGCAATAAATACGCGCGCACTGAGCGCGCGTTCCTTTGTTTTTATATTCTAATATGAAAAGCTTAAACTATTTCTGAAAATTCAGAGACAATTTTTTAATATTAAGAATTCTGAAAGTGTAAGTTAACAAGTTCAATAATTTAATAAATTAGAAAACAAAATGCGCTTTAAGCGCGCGATTTATTGGAATCAACTATTTTGTACAAATATTGTATTGATATTTTATTTGATATTATCGGAAACGACAACTATTTTATTTGCACATGTTTTATTGGTATTTCATTACGTTTTCAAATATTTATTAAGAAATGTAATTCTTAATTAAATTTTTTCAAATTAAAAGCAGAAAATACTTCAAAAACTATAATGACTTAAATACTAACAATTTAAACAATTTTTAAATAATTTTATTAATATAATAATTAGAATGATAGTATCATAATATGAATAATAATATTTCCTTTCCGGGTTCTTATTTTTGATATCCAAAGTATAAACTATTTTAAAAACTTTATTACCAAATATTCAAATACTAAGAGTTCTGAAAATGTTTAAAACAATTTAAATAATTTATTAAATTAGAAACCAAAATGCGCTCAATACGCGTGATTTATGCAAAAAAAAGACAATTATTTTCTTTATACATTTTTTATTGATATTTCATTGGATATTTAAACTTTTTTGAAGAAATATAGTAAATACACACGCACTAAGCGCGCGCAACTGGTTTTTTATATAATGAAATTCAAAAAATATTTTATTTTTGAAACTATGACAACAAATTTTTAAATACAATTTTTCTAAAAATGTTTAAAATAACTTGAATAATTTGATAAGTGGAACAAAATCAAAATGCGCTTTACGCGCGCGATTAATCCAAAAAAACAGACAACTTTTTTATTCCCACATTCTTTAATGACATTTTCCTGCATTTTAAAATATATTCATCAAAAAATGCAGTAAATATACGCGTGCAAAGAGCGCGTTCCTTGGTTTTTATTTTATGAAATTAAAAGCGTTAACTATTTTAAAAACTTAACAACAGATTTTTTCATAAGAGTTCTAAAAATGTTTGTAACAAAATTTAATAATTTTAAAAATAAGGAAACCAACATGTGCTTTGCGCGCGCGATTTCTCTAATAAAGGCCAAATATTTTATTTTTTAAATTTTTTATGGATATTTTATTAGATATTTAAATATTCATGAAGAAATGCAGCAAAAACACGCGCGCCAGGCGCGCGATCCTAGATTTTTAATTTCTATTATTCAAAGTATAAATTATTTCAAAAACTATAATGACAAATTTGTAAATATATGGAGTCTAAAAAATTAATTTAATAAATTCGAAAACAAAATGCTCTTTACGCGCGCGATTTATCCAAGGAAAAGACAACTATTTTATCTCCACAAATTCTGTATTAATATTTTATTGTATATTTGAATATTGATTAATAAATGCAGTAAATACACGCGCACAATGCGCGCGATTCGAGTTTTTTTTAATATTAAAAGTATAAACTATTTTGAAAAATATATTGACAAATTTTTCAATGTTAAGAGTTCTAAAAATATTAAAAACAAATAAAAAGTCTATTAAATTATAAAACAAACATGCGCTTTACGCGCGAAATTCATCCAAAGAAGGCAAATATTTTATCCCCATAAATTTTATATAGATATATTATTGGATATTTAAATATTTGTTAAGAAAAGCAGGAAACACGCGTGCGCAAAATGCGCGTATCTGTCTTATTTTTATTTTTTCGATAGCTTCACAGTTTTCTCACATCCACCCTTTTATTCTTCCTTATTCGCTCCTCTAGCCCCTCCAACTACTTCATCTACTCTTTTCCCAATCCATCCTACCCTAGAATCTTTACCACATTCTCTTGCCAGCTTCCTTTTTCTTTCATTCCTCTTTTACATCCTTCTTATACATGCTTCCATGTTTTTTTTCCTATTCGCAGATTCTGCACTTTCTGTTCTCTTTCTTCCCACAATACATTCCTTCCCTTACCTCGATTCCCAATCTGAATCTTGCTCTTCTCGTCCATCTTTTCTCTCTTCAATCCTTTTCTAAATACTTTAGTACTCCTTCCTTTTTTACCATCTTATACCATTTATCATATTTTTATTCCTTAATCATCCTTCACCTTTTTATTAATTGTCTTTCCCTCTTCCTTTTTCCCAATGCTTTATATTTTACTCCCGTCTTGTTTTTTGTATATCTAGCATTTAAAAATTCCTTCTTTCTTCTTCCCATCTAGTTAATTCTATCGCTCTTCCTCTTCTTTCTTGTATCTTTCTCCAATACTTTCTGTTTAACTCTCCTCCCTTTTTCTTTTAGCTTTGTCTGAAATTGCCATGTCCTCTTTCTGTTTTTAGTACCTAATTTATCCCTATGCGCTTCTTCTCTCACTATATATTCTGGCGTTCTGCGGCTTATCCCTAATATCCACCTTACATACCTTACTTCTTCGTTTCTAAACCTCATCATCTTTTTTTTTATACATTTAAATTCAACTTTTTCCCATCTAAGTATTTCTGTAATCCTGTAATTGAGCCCGTCATCCCTTCTTCATCCTGTGCCATAAACACAATATCGTCCGTGTATGCCATTGTATATATTTTTTCATTCCCGATCCTGACTCCTTGCCATCCTTCTTTCTTAATTTCTCCTTCTAAGTCTGATATTCATATATTAAATAAAAGTGGGCTGAGAGGACATCCTTGCCTCACACCTTCACCAACCAGAAAATATCACCTACTTGCTCTTCTACTTTTACCCTGCTTTTTGTTTGTCTGACAATTTCCAATACTCTCTTCATTAATTCCTTTCTTATCCACTTTTTCAACATAACTCTTTCTATCTTGCCTCGGTCTAATAAGTCAAATGCCGCTTGTAAGTCCAAGAACATTGCCATCACTCATCTATAATCTTCAGCATCCTCATCTTTGCCTTTTTACGATGGTTATAACTACTCCTTCCTTCGATAACTCTGTCCACCCCTCTCCTCTTCATACTCTATTGCATAATGTCCATGCCCATTTCTTTAATTCTGTCCCCTTATATTTCCAGACTTCATTTGGAATCTTGTCTATACCAGGTGCCTGTTCATCTTATATTATCCCTTGACTATTTTTTCCCTTGTCATGGCCTCTTCCTCCTCTTCATCTGTTTTTCTACCATATTTCCCTCCTTTTCAAACTTTCCTTTTGCGGATCCTAGTAGTGCCATAAAATATTTTTTTTATTCTACTATCTGAATATCCTGGCTTACACCTTTCCTTCTTCTTCTGTCTCTGTGTACCACCTTCTTCTGCTCTTCTTTCGTCCTAGACTTCTCCGCCTCTTTTTCTAACCTTTTATTATCCTCATATTTTTTTTCGATTACACAACTTACAATTAGTATACTCCTTTCTTCCCCTATATTTTTCTCTACTATTTGTTTCTTTTCTCTATTTTCTTAATTCCCTTCTTACTTCCTTTTTCTGTTAACATTTCTCATTCCATCCACATCTATTACTTGCTTCATTAACTTCTTTTTTGTTTGTGCACTCCAACACTCTTTTTATTTCTCCTTTTATTATTTCCATCTCCTCGTTTACATTTTCTTGACTTATTTTGATATTTCTGAACTTTTCCTTAAACTGATCTTTACCTTCCATTGACCAATCTCCTCTTCCTGCTTTTTGTACTTCTGCTTTTACGTTATCTTTATCGTTTTTACACTTTTCTGCTTCTAATCTCACTTTCATTGAAAAGTGATCCGAGTCTATATAATCCCTAGCCTCTAGTTTTTTGACCCTCTCTCTTACCATATCATCCACTACCACATAATCAATTACAGTTCTCCTTGTTCCTCCTGAACGTGTATATTCTTCTTCCTTATCCTCTTCTATGTTTCCATTTAAGATAAACCATCCCATCTCCTCCAGACTCTTTAACATGTTCTTTCCCTCCCCATTCAGTATTTTTTCTTTAGATTTTCTTCCACGCTCTCCACTCTTTTCCCTTCCTCCTCTATCCTCTGCTTTTGTATTTAAATCTTCTTATATTATAAGCCTAATCTCTTGTCTATTTTGTTTTATTAGTTCCCTCATCTCGTTTTATTAATCCTGCATATCACCGTTCACATATTTTCCCATCTTCCACCTCTCTGCTTCCCTATTTATCTCTTCCGCTATGAATTCTTTTTTTTCTTTCATCTCTTTTTTATCTATCTGTGTTATACATTTGTTCCTTACTCTAATCACCATCTCTCCCATTGCTCTGCATTTTGTATTCTCCCTCTGAGTATTTTGAAACTGCTATTTGTAACCTCTTCGTCATCTTCCCCTCACTTTTTCCCATCCCGTTTTATCTAGCCACATCTCCATCATTACTACTACATCCCATTGCGCCAAATTGTTAATAAACTCCCTGTCCTTTTTCTCTTAGCCTGCTTTATTCCAGTAACATATCCTTTAATCTTCGCTACTTTCTTTTCTTGTTTTTTTTTTTATTTCTAATATTGCTTATTTCTATATCCTCCGTTTCTTTCTCTACTAGTTTCCCAACAACTCTTTCTTCATCAACTCTTTCCTGTCCTTGTCCCAATCTATCCATACTCATTCTATCTGTATTCTCTTATACTTAGCCCTCGTTTTATTTCCCTTCCTTATTTCCTCTTCTACTATTTTTCTTAACTCAGACTGCATATTCCTTTCTAGCCATGTTAAATCATCCTCTATTTTCTCCGAGCTTCCATATAATACCCTCTTCTTTAACATCATATAGCTCATAAATAAAAAATCACATGGCATCATAAGTGACTCTGCTGTTGCCATTTTTTTAGTTTAACCAGTACCCTTCTCTCTTCTCTTCGCTCCTCCCTTCCTAAACATCGCACTTCCTCTATCTCTACTTTCGCACCAACCCATTTAAGTAATTCTTCCACTTCTTGCTTTAGCTCTTTATCCTCTTATCTTAGGCTCTTTATCACTATATTTCTTTCTCTTTTTTTCACTTTCTGTACTATCGTCTGTTTTATTTTTTTCAGCCTGTCTTCCTGCTCATTCACACTCTCCCCACCTAAAAATTGCCGGTTTGAGATTTCTATTTTTTTATTCTACCTTTTAACTCCTCTACCATTTTTTTAGTCTCTTTCTGCTTTTCTAGTTGTTGCAGGAATATTTATTAGAAAACAATTAATGAATTAACATTTATTAAACAAACGAAGGATTAATTTTAAATATCACAGAAATATCTGACAGATCAATAACAAGAAGAAAAGCTCTAAAAAACAAACAAAACACTAAATATGACTCCAAGTCATTGACCTAAATCTAAAGTTAATGGCATTCCATTTTCTTTAACACTTCCACTTGCTGTCAACTTTTCTGATCAATGACGTTTTATCATCTTGAGTTACTTTGAAGAAAATTCGAATAACGCTTTAAATAAATCTTTAGTGAAGATATCTGCGGCTTGTTCAGCTGTAGGTGTAAAACTGACTTCAATAGTTCCTTTCTTATTGAGATTTTTAATAAAGTTGAATTTAACCTCGATGTGTTTTATTCGACGATAAAATTATAGATTGCGCACGAACTTAATTGGCGATTGGTTGTCGCAATAAATTTTAGTAGATAGTTGTTGATTACACCTGACGTCTGAAATTAGTTCCTTTAACCATACTACTTCCTTTCCAGCCTCAGCTAATGCAATATATTCAGCTTCACTGGTGCTCTGAGCAACTATGGATTGTTTTCTTGAAATCTAAAAGATTGGTGATCCTCCTAATAAGAAAAGGTATCCTGAAGTAAACTTTCAAGATTTAACTTCTTCTGCCAAATTAGCATTACAGAATCCAACTAATTGCCTTTTATTTTCGTGTTTTCCATTAAACGTTATTTTCTTATCGCAGGTTCTTTCAGGTAACGAAAAATTTGTTTTACAGCTTTCCAGTGACCAGGACCAGGATTCTCCATGAACGGAGCAGCTTTGGGAACAGTAAATGCTATATCAGGACGACTCACCATAGCAGCATACATCAAGCTACCTATTGCTTCTCCAAATGGAATTTGAGACATTTTGTTGATTTCTTCTTCTGTCACTGGACACATTGATTTAGGTAGTTTTACATGAGGATCTTCAGGTGTTAATATTGACTTACAATCAGACATATTAAACCAAGTAATAATATTTCCGATATAGTGCTTTTGATAAATAAACGTTATCTTTTTTTTCGATTTCGGTCAATTTAGAAACCTATATAAAACTTAGCTTTTGCTTCAGTAATGGACATGTCTGTTTTCAAGTCGTGAAGCATTAAGTCTCGTTTTAATTTTAATGTGGAACTTAGCAAACCATCATCTACATACACGGCAAAAATTGAAAGTGATGTCGAATTTTGCGATATGTATATACATGGATCGCTTGAACACTGGCAAGAACCATGACGTTTGAGAAAATTATCTTATTTCTTGTTTCATTGTCGAGGACTTTCGTTAAGTCCATACAAACACTTTTGCAAAAGACACACACGATCTTCACCATCAGTAAATCCTATAAGTTGTTCCATATAATTTTCAAAATCGATGTCTTCATATAAAAAAGCTGTTTTTATATCAAACTAAAAAAGTTTAATATTTTCACAAGTAGCTACGGCTAAAATGTTTCTTATAAAATCATGTCTAGTGACAGGAGAAAACGTTTTTTGATAATAAAAAATCTCGATTTAATGGCCTTTCTATTTGTTGGTGAATTTATAAGTTTCCATGTCTGATGTCCATTATTAGAGAATACTCATCGTTTATAGCCTTTTTTCATTGTTCTTGATTCTTGCAACTAATTACTTTTTTATATGTTCTAGGTTCTTCTATCTCTGATTTAACCATTAGAGCAAATAAAGAAGGTAAAGGGTGCTGACTTTTACGCACCATGGGATGTCAAATAAAACCTTTATCGTTTGTCGTTTTAGAACCTTCCATTCTTCCCAGACTTTCAACTATCTGTACCTCTAAAGTCAACGTAACGACAGTTTTCTCAAATTGATTTTCATCAATATCAAAATCACAATCATTATCTCTTCTAAAATTTTCTGTAGCTGTTTTCATGACGGTGTCGTTTTCCTGATCGCTGTTGTTATAAGTATTTTCTCTATGGTGGCTCTCTTGATTCTCTGCTAATCTGGTTTCGCTCAGAGTTTGCAGCTTAGCTTTTTGCTTGAGATCAACAAGTTTTATAACTTCTGTAGTTGGAACTTCTTCAAAGCAGACATCTTTTGATATAATAGTGTCATCTGTACTTGGATTCCAAAGGCGAAAAATGTGATAGGAATCCATGTAGCCAACAAATCTCATTTCTTTTGCCTTAGCCTTTACTTGGAACAAGCTTCTTTATGAATATGACTGTATGCTTCTGTACCGAAAACTCTTAAATGAGATAAATCGGGTTTTTAGGCCAAACTATAAATCATACGGTGTTCTTTTTGTTTCTTGTCTATTTATAACTTGATTCGCTAAGTGCGCTGACATTGAAACTGCTGAAGCCTACAATCTTATTGAAAAGTCTTTAGCCAATAACATGGACCTACCAATATCCACCAAATTTCGATTTTCTCGTTCAGCTAATACATTTATTTGAGGTTTTGCCGGAACTATCTTTCATGACGAATTCCTTTTTTACGTAAATAGTCTTCAAATTCTTTGTTAACATACTCTTTTCCATTGTCTGATCTCAAACGCCTTATTTCCCGCTTGGTTTTATCTTCTACTAAAGTACAGAATTCGTTAAATTGACCTAAGGCTTGATTTTTTTTTCAAAAAATAGACTTTCCTATATGATTAACTCTCGTCCTTAAATTCCACTTAGTATACACAACCACTGATCGATTTAGTATTTATAGGTTCACATAGATCAAAATGTATGAACTCGCCAGGTTCACACTCTCTTCTTGGCATAGTTCTAAAAGGCTTCTTTGTTAATCGTTTAAGTATGCATCCTTCACAGAAGAAATGATCTTTTCCTGTAATTTTTAAACCTGTAACTCTACCTTTAGAAGTTATTGTTCTAATATTATTTACACTAACAGTATCAAACCTTTCGTGCTTAATTTGCATTCTTGTATCCAAGGCTTGATCCTTACATACCGATTAAATATTATGTGAACTCATTCTCATCGATAAATGTTTTCTCCGAAGTAATAGAGTCTATACACTTTTGATCTGCTTCCCAAGTGAAACCTTTTTCTTAGAGCTTTTAGTTTTCAAACGTATTACTTTTAAATCTTCAAACATTTTTAACCCCTGTCGCATGCTTTTGACACAAAAAACAAATTTGCACTTTCTAAATTAGGTGCATAGAGTACATCATTGAGCTTAGTTTTCATTCATTCTTGTCAATTATAAGCCTTCACGTCAATTATTCTTTTTTTTAATCCTAATTAAAATCATTTCTTCAGCAATGCAGATTTTAACATGTGGATTCAGTGGTTCATACGTGTTAAACTATTTGCGATACCTCGTCATATGATAAGAAGCTCCACTATCTGTATACCATTTTTCACCTTCTTCATGTAACGAAATTCCAGCAAAGAATCCTTTTGTAAATTTGGCCAAGTCAAACCTCGAAGTAGATGAATTACCGTTTCTGTTCAATACCTAATTAAGGACACTCTCTTCTTATATGCCCTTCTTGATGACACTGATAACAAGTGATCATCTTTTTGAAATTGTTCTTTTTATTTATCACCTTTTCTTAACATGAAAGCTTAAGCGTTAACAAGAGTATTATTCTCATCTAGACTTTCTTCATCTAGCAATAACTGCTGTTCCAATACATCTCGAGTGAGTTGATTATTCGTTGCAGAAGACAAATTCCATAAGTGCTTCAAATGTTCGTAATCAGATGGATGATGATTAATATCTTTTGCAATGACGAAAATTTCCTCTAAATTTTCACCAAAAGCATTCAATTTTTGAATAATTACATTAAGATCACTCATATATGCAGATACAGTCATACTTAAATTAAATTTATATGTGTTGTATTCTATCTGTTAGAACTTTTGTATTTGTTAAGCTACGTTTAAATAATCCAATTAACTTTTGCCACATTTCTCTGTCGGTCAAACATTCTTAGATTTCACCCTGGTTGCTGGTAACGACATTCACATTGGACAGAACCTAGACGAACTATACAAGTTTTTTGACTTTATCAATAAATTACACCCCAATATCCAATTCACCATGGAAATTGAACAAAACGGTAAATTGCCTTTCTTGGACGTACTAGTTTAC
>JAUELO010000230.1:1727078-1737730 GCA_032357855.1 Amphibolips quercusostensackenii | reverse complement strand
ACAATTTCTAGATCCGCCACTGTGCTCAGGTGCATGCAGGCCCTGACGATTGATCCGCACGCGTCCGTGCGTTATGCTCGCACTGTGCGTTATGCACGCTCAAAAAGATATCACCGTCACTTCACACACAACTAGCGTGTCAACAGAACAAAAACCACTATTTATTAGTAAAAACTTAAGGACGCGCCAAAAGCACGTCTGACACCGATCAGTGCGTATCATGAAAATAATTCTAATATTTTGATAAAAAATTCAATTATTTGATTAAAAATTAACAGTTTGGTTGACAATTCATATTTTTATGTTAAAAATTCAACTGCTTCGCAAAAAACGAATTTTTTTGTGGCATTAAAATTCTATTATTTTGGTAGAAAATTCGACTATTTGGTCGACAATTAACTTTGTGGTTGAAAATTCGTCGCTTTGGCTTGAAAATTCAATAATTTGATTTCATTTTTTATCTTTTCTAAATAAAAAATGATTTTGGTTGAAAATTCATCTCTTTCTGTAGAAATTCACCCCTTTTGGTTAAGGAGGCCACTGTCTGGTTAAAAATTAATCTGTTTCGGTTGAAAAATTAATTTTTGTTGTTCAAAATTAAACTGTTTTGTTGAAATTCGTATTTCTGGCTCCAAAAGTCAACAATTTAGTAGAAAATTTAACTATTTGCTTGAAAATTGATATATTTATTTGAAAACTTGTCTTTTTTTGTAGAAAATTAATTGTTATTGTTAACAATGCAACTGTTCGATTGAAAATTAATCTGTTTTAGTTGAAGATTCACGTATTTTGTTTAACATTTGTTTTTGTTGGTTAAATCTAATTGCTTTTTATTTGGAATAGATATATTTTCTTTTAAATATCAACTGTTACATTTTTCGTTCAAAATTTTTCTATTTTGGTTGATAATTCAATTACTTGGTTATAAGTTAAACTACTTTCTTAAAAGTTCATTTTTTGGGTTGTATCATAATTTTAATTGAAAATTCGTTTTTTTTGGTCGTCAAAAATTAATTTTTTAAACTGGGAATTCAACTGCTTTAATAAAAATTCAACTAATTGGTTGAAAATTAACGTTTTGTTTGGAAATTTATATCTCGGGTAAAAAACTCTTCTACTTTGTAGAAAATTCGTCTTTTTGTCTTGAAAATTCAACGATTTGGTGGAAAATTTAATTATTTACAACAAAATGATGCTGTTTTGTGAAAAACTGTTTTTTTTAACGAATCCTCTTTAATGAAAATTAAACGACTCGGTGTTTGATTGAATATTGATTTTTTTAAATATTAGAAACGAAAAAAATATAAGCTGAAGATTAATCAAATAAAATTTGCAATAACATCACATCCATTGTTCAAACAATTTAGTTAAAAAATTATGAAATCCGTATTTTGTTGAAAATACATCTTTTCTGGTAGAAAATTAATTTTTTTGGTTGAAAATTCAACAAGTTGGTTAAAAATTTATGTATTTGGTTGAAAATTCGTCTTTTCTAATAGAAAATTAATCTTTTTGGTTGAAAAGTGAACCATTTGGTTGAAAATATATTTATTTGGTTAAAAAATCGTATTTTTCAGTAGAGAATCAATCTTCTTGGTTGATGATTCAATTAGTTAAAAATTCATGTATTTTTGTTGAGAATTCATCTATTTTGGTTGAAAATTTTTGTTGAAAATTCAACTGTTTTGTAAAAAGCTCATCTTTTTTGTTAAAGATGCAACTGTTTGGGTAAAAAATAATCTGTGTAGGTTGACGATTCAACTATGTTGTTGAACATTCGTCTTTTCTGGTAGAAAATTAATTTTTTTGGTTGAAATTTCAACTATTTGATTAAAAGTGTATTCTTTGTTGAAATTTGATATTTTCTAGCTTGGTCTACTTTTTTAAATTTAGTCAATTCTAGCATAGAGCAAATGCTGTAACAATTACTAAAATAAATACTAACATTAGTAAAAATTAAAAGTAAAAGAAAAATTGATTACAAAGTTGTAATTACAAAAAAATACTTTGATTCTCACAAAAACGTGAAACTATTTATTTAAAAAATATGTACATTTTTCGACCTTTTTAAATTTATAACTTTTACCCTAAAGATAATAATATTTAAATATGGTAGCCGCTAAACAGGGAAATCACCAGGAATTTTTGATATTGGAAAGACCCGGAAAATAACAATGAATTTACTTTTCGACCGGGAATGCGACAAATTTTTTTAAGAAAAATTTATTTCATTATCAACTAAAATTTCGTAAATTTTAAATCAAATTATAGAAATGCAACTTTAAATAATTCCAATTTCAACAAGTTTAAAAATAGTCCATTTTAGGTCTTCTGAGTCTGTTGAAAATTAAGCAATTTACAGCTTTTAAGTTAAAAATTGCACTGTTTCAACTCTAAAATCTTAGTAGTTAAACAAAAGTAAAAGTCCGACTAAAACTTTATGAACTATTTTCAATTTTTAAATCATTTCAAATTAATGGCTACATAATTAAACGCTTTTATTCAATTTCAAATCCTATGTTTAAATATTGTTTTAATACAAAATATTTTTAATTTGTAAGTGAAATTTTTCATTTTGATCTATAAATAACAACTAAACAATTATTGAGATTATTATTAATTATTATTAATTATTTCAAACGAATTAAAATAAAAATAAATTAACTTTTAATTTAAAAAGTGTTTAATTTTAAACTGTCAATTTAAAATTTTTTAATTTTTAATGTTTCTAAACTGAAATTGCTTCAAAATTATATACCTTTCAAAGATTTAAAAATGCATTGATTCATTCTTCAATGTAGAGCATTTAAAATAGAAGATGGATTTATATTTTTTTAACCAGAAATCTTTCAACTGTTCATTTGAGAAGAGTTTAAAATTTTTAATTTCAAAATTTTATAGTTTATTGTGATTTAATTTAAAATTCTTCATTTCAATAATCTGAAGAGCTTCCATTTTATACGTATAAATTATTGAGTTTAAATTGTTTTAAATTTAGCTTTAATTTTAAAAAATTAAAATGATTTAAATTAAAAACTCAGGACCATAATCTTATAAAAAACCTTAGCAAAGTTGTTTATTGTTTTGAAACCTTTGAAAATTCTAAAAAGCTTCTGAACTTCTTATTTGAAATCTTTTGAATAAAAATCATATAAAATTTTCTTTTGAATCTTAAGAAAAGTTTATTATCATCTTGAATACCATTGCAAATTCTTTAAAAGCTTCTTTTTTTCGAAATCTTCAAAAATCAACATTTTATTTTAAATCTTTTGAAATTTGCTCAAGATTTTAATTATTTTATAATATTTTCAAATCTTCTGAAACTTTGAAATATTTCTTGAAATAACTTAAAATCTTATAAAATGCAGCAAAATAAAAAAAATCTGAATGTGTCGAAATTTTTGAAAAAATTTTTAGAAATCTTTTCAAATGTTTTAAAATCGTTTTAAATATTCTCTTCAAATTAATTTTTCGAAATGAAAATCATTAAAAATTTTACCGGAAATCTAAATAAAACTTTGTTATTCTTTTGAAACATTTTAAAATTCTTAAAAAGCTTCTAAACTTTTTGTACAAAATCTTTAGAAATCTACATTCTGTTTTGAATTTTTTGAAATCTTCTCAATAAAAAACAATTTGAAATATTCCCAGAAAATTTAGAACATTTTTTCATTCCCTTGAAACCTTTCGAAAATCTAAAAAAGCTTTTTCTTTCGAAACCTTAACAAATCCACGTTTTGCTTCAAATTTTTTTAAATCTTCTCAAGATTTAAATTTTTTTCTCATCTCTTCAAATCTTCTAAAACTCTCAAATATGTTTAAAAATAATTCAAAGTTTTTCTAAAATCTTTTAAGTTTATAAAAAATAAAAAAAAATTATCATAGAATCTGACAGTTTTTTTGACATTTTTAGAAATCTTTTCAAACCTTTTTAAATATTCCCTTAAAATTAAATTTTAAAAATAAAAATCGTTTTGAATATTCCAAGAAATCTTTACAAAGTTTTTTTTATTGCTTTGGAACATTTTAAAATTCTAAAGACGCATCAAAACTTTTTGTTTGATATCTTTGGAAATCTCAATTTTGTTATAAACTTTTTGAAATCTTTTCAATAAAAAATCATTTAAAATTTCCCGATGAATTTTAAGGTAATTTATTATTCTCTTGAAACCTTTCAAAATTCGTAAAAAACTTTTTTTTTGCGAAATCTTCAAAAATCAACATTTTGTTTCAAATTTTTTGAAATTGTCTCAAGAATTAAATTACTTTTAACTTCTAAGACTTTTGAATATCTTTTGAAATAATTCAAAGTTCTCCTAAAATCTTTTGAGATCCTGCAAAATAAAATAAAAATGTCTAAAAATCTTCCAGATCCTTTTTTAACATTTTTAGAAATCTTTTTAAGCCTTTTTGAATTTCACTCAAAATTAAATTTTTAAATATTTTTTTAATTTCCCAGAAATCTTATCCAATAAATTTTAGGAAAATTCATTATTCTCTTTAAGCTTTTCCAAATTCTTAAAAAGCTTTTTTCAGAAATATTCAAAAATATACATTTTGTTTTGAACTTTTTCAAATCTTTTCAAGACTTAAATTCTTTACGAATGCAAACCTTCGAAATTTTTAAACATCTTTTGAAATAATTCTAAGTTTTCCTAAAATCTTTTAAGATCCTGTGAAATAAAAAAAAATGTCATAAAATTTTCAAGATTCTTTTTCTACATCTTTTGAAATATTCAAAACTTAAAATTAATATTTAAAAATAAAATCGAAATCACTTTACTTTTGTTCAATGAATTTTCTCACGAATTCCCGGCATTTCCCCGTAGTTTTTAAGGTAAACTAAATCCCTAGACTTTCCAAGTCCTTTCGAATTCGAAGCCTCAAACTGCAAATTTTTGACTCATGAATTTTACGTCTCGAAATCATCAGAACTATTTGAATCATCTTCTCCTACATGCTCTCCTAAATTCTCCGCCGTTCTTGCCCCCAGATCTTCAGACTCGTCTGATAAATGTAGATTGCAGCCAATCATTTTTCTGATTAAATCGCCCCAAAGAACGTTATTGTTGCAGGCAGGACACATTCCGTCGATTGGTAAAATCATTCCGTCGTCTTTCCAGAACGACTTACCAAGGCAAAGAATGTGTGCAACAAGAAAACATCCGGGCGTGACGCAGGTAATTTTGTCATCTTTTTCTACTGGCAAATCGCAGAGGAGGCAATAAAGTGTGCTGGGACCTGCTTGTGATTCAGAAGATGATTCAGATTCCAACTGAATATCGGCTTTTGATTTAGATTGCTTTTGAGATTTCGATTTAGATTTATATTTTTTGGCTTCATCGGTTTCGAGCTTTTTGGAAATCACTGGGCCATGAGTTATTGGCATATGCATCGGTGGAGAAATGCAGGTTACATATTTCATATAAAAATCATCATCGAGCCACCGAACTGTTAAAGGAAGACGATGCCAGGGACCGACGTTCAGCATGTTGGAGACAACTTCCAGGCAGTAATCGAAGACTTTCTGTCCTTTTTTCCTTGGTTTGAGATGTTTTAGACGACGACTGGCTGTCGGATGTTGCCAGGCCCATTCAAACTGGAATGAATAAAATTATTTGTATAAAATAATTTCATATTTTATATTTTATTTGTGTTAATGAGGTTAAATTGAAATTTCAAGCCTAAAACGAATTTTTAACAACTGTTATACGCGGCTCGCATAGATCGAGTCTCTTTTTTTAATAGATTTACAACACTCTCGCAGACGACGTTTATTCATTCAGTAGGCAACCATCTTAAGATTTTATTAACTAACGATGAGGCCTTAGAGTAAGAGAGAGAGAGAGAGAGAGAGAGAGAAGATAGACTCACTGCGGCGAAAGTAGGTACTGTGCAAAATGACGTCAGCAGTGTCGTCAGCAAGGCGAGTGGAGGCGAGAGCCGCAAGTACAGCGCCAGCAAAGCTCGACGCGCGCATCTCCCTTCACCGATTTTCTACCCTCTCTGCGCGACTCCCAAGTAACGCCCACGCAGCCTCTCCGTTAAAAGGGCGCGCACTTGCCCAGAGCGTTAGTTGTTCGAGAGCTGGTATCCAGGATCTTTACAAAAAGCCTCGTATCCAGCCCTAGCTCTCACGAGCAACTAACCGAAGCCAAACCGACAGCACGACCCTCTCTCTCTCTCTCTCTTCGGCAATCTATCACTAGTATCCAGCCATAGGTTCCTCGAACGAATCTTCGCCAGGAAGTACACTGATCGCCGTAAATATGAATCATCTAAAAACAATTTATAAGAAAAAAAAAAAGACGTGATTAAAACGTGTAGTTTCTTGAAATTTTATTCATTTAAATTCACCCCCTCTCTCTCTTCCGCTAACAAGCGAGCTATCATCCCAGCCTGCCCATTTCCGCTGCAACAGCTGGCATTCCAGCCCTTTCAGCGGACACTTTGACTCACTTCGTCCATTTTCCACTGACTTCCACACAAGAATCTCCGCTATCCAACCTCTTTTCAGGGTAAAAAGAAATCTAAATACGACCACTCAACTACGACGTCATTCTACCTCCCTCGCGATTTTTTCTCCAGATGTTTCTTCCACTAGTTATCTCTTTCTATCTTATGAGATAGACACCATATCCTCCTTCCACCTCCCTCGAAATCTCTCATCTCACTCTCTCCTCTAGTGCTTTCCAGACCCCTCGTCCACACGCTCCCTCTTCCTATCCTATAAGTTGGACACATCACATTCTCCTTCCATCTCCCTCGACATCTCTCCTCTCTCTCACACCTCTGGCTCTTTCCAGATCACTTCTCCGTACACTATCGTTTACTACCTCACAACCATGGACAGCCTCTATTCCCGTCGATTATCCTTCTCACTGTTACCAATCAAATCGACCCATAAGTAAGGAGCATATCACAACAAAGTAGACTTTTCAAACCAAAAAGATTAATTTTCTACAAAAAACTTAAATTTTAATCTCGAAAATATAAATTTTTAAGCAAATGGATGAATTTTCTATCAAAACATAGAATTTTTAACACTAAAAACGAACTTTTAACAAAAAGTATAATTTTCTATACAAAAAGATAAATTTTTGAACCGAAAATATGAATTATCAATAAAAACGTTCACTTTCAAGGAAATAGTTCAATTTTCTACCAGAATAATGGAATTTTCAAACCTTAAAATGGATTTTTACGAAAAAGGAAGAGTTTTCTACAAAACAGATGAAATTTCGAGCCAAAAATTTCAGGAAAAAGAGGAACTTTCAAGGCGAAAGTATGAATTATTATCAACCAAAACGTTAATTCTCCACCAAATTAATAAAAAATTTTTTACCAAAAAAATTAATTTCTAACGAAAAAGTTGAATTTTCCTGCACAGATTCATTTTCAAGACAAAAAGGCGAAGGTTATAGAAGACCATTGCATTTTCAATTTAAAAGTACGAATGTTCTATCCAAAAAGAGGAATGTTCAACGAAACAGTTAAATTTTTAACAAAATATTTAATTTTTCAGCAAAATAGTTAAATTTTTAACAAAATAATACTTGAATTTTTAATAAAAAAAAATCAATTCTTAAAAAGATAATAGTTGATATTTCAAACAAACAAAAAATTAATATTAAAACAAAAACAGTCGAATTTAAGCAAAAAAATATTTAAAAATGAGAACATTTGAAAAAACCACAAAGACGAATTTTAAACGAAACAGATAAATTTTTGATGAACAAAATGAATTTTTTTACAAAACAGTTATGTTTTCAACTTGGAAATGTTCAACTTTAACAACAACAAAAACATTCATAATAAAATAGTTGAATTCTCAACTAAAAATGATTAATTTTCTACCAAAAATGAAATAGTTCAATTTTCGGATAAAAAATTAATTTTGAACAAAATAAACGAATTTTAAATTAAATATTTAATCAATAAAATAAATTTGGTGTAAAATAGTGTAATTTTCAACTCGAAAATATGAATTTTTAACAGCAAAATCATGAATAAATCAAAAATCAAAAATGAATTTTTTTACAAAATAGTTGAGTTTTTAACTTAAAAAAAAGAGTTAAATTTTCAGATAAAAAATTGATTTTCAACAAAAAAAAATTTTGAGAAAAATAGTTAAATCTTTAATCGATAAAATGAATTTTATATAAAATAATTCAACTTTTGACCGAGTAGTTAAATTTTTAACCAAAAAAGGTTAGTTTAACCAAAAGGTTAATTTTCAAGCACATAGTTAAATTATTTACCAAGATAATAGAATTCCAACCAAAAAAGACGAATTTTTAACAAAATTAAATTTTCAAACTAAAACACAAATTTTCAAGAAAACATTTAAATTTCCAAGCAAATGGTTGAATTTTCTACCAAACTAATAGAATTTTCAATGCAAAAAAACGAAATTAAAAAAAAGTGGAATTTTTAAACGAGAAAGACGAATTTTCTGCAAAACTGTTTAATTTTCCATTCAAAAATATAAATTTCCAAAACAAAAACTTTAATTTCTAGAAAACAGTTGAATTTTCATCCGGAAAATATGAATATCAAGTGAAACTTTAATATTCAAGCAAATAATTGAATTTCACACCAAAATATGTAATAGAATGTTCATCCAAAAAAATGAATTTTTAACTAAAAAGTTAGATTTTCAACCTTAAAAACGAAATTTTATTTAGAAAATAGACTTTTCAGATCAAAAACGTTAATTTTCTTCAAAACAGTTAGATTTTCAGCCTAATAATATGAAATTTCAAGCAAATAATTGAATTTTCTACGAAAATAATATTTTTAAACCTTAAAATGAATTTGTAACAAAAAAATAGAATTTTCTACAAAACCATCGAATTTTCAAGCCGAAAATATGAATTTTCAACCAAAAGGTTTATTTTTAAGCTAACAGTTGTATTTTTATTATTAAAATAATAAAATTTTTAACAAAAAAAAAACGAATTCTTGGAACAAAAATTACATTTTTAAGCCAAAAGAGGAATTTTCAACAAAATATTTGATTTTTCAAGCAAATAGTTGAATTTTCTAACAAAATAATAGAAGCTTCAACCCAAAAAAAAAAATTTTCAACCAAGCACTTAAATTTTCGAACAAAATAGTATAATTTTCAAAGCTAAAAACGAATTTTTACCAAGAAAGTAGAATTTTCAGACTAAAAAGATCAATTTTCTGCAAAACAGTTGAATTTTAAATGAAAAAATATAAATTGAAGAAAAAACCTGTAATAGTTTTAATTTCAACCAAACAATATTTTAATTTTAAATAAGAAAATAATTGAATTCAAGTAAAATAAATTTTCTAATGAAACAGTTAAATTCAACAAAAAAGTTAATTTTTGATCAAGTAGTTCAATTTTCTACCAAAATAATAGAATTTTCAACTTTAAAAGACAGTTTTTCTAACAAAACAGTTAAATTTTTAACCCGAAAATAAGATTTAAAAAAAAAATAGTTGAATTTTCTGCAAAAATAATAGAATTCCCAACCCTGAAAATAAATTTTTAACAAAAAAGTAGAATTGTCAAACCAAAAAGATGAATTTTTACAAAAAAGTTAAATTTTTAAAGCCGAAAATATAAATTATTATCAACCAAAACATTAATTTTCAAGCAACGAAAAATGTAATAGTTGATATTTCAAACAAAAAATATTTTTATTTCGAACCAAAAACAGTCGAGTTAAATTTTCTACCAAAAGAATAGGATTTTCAATCCAAAAAGAAGAATTTTTAACATAGCGATTAAATTCTTAAGACAAAGAGATAAATTTTTCACAAAAAAGTTGAATTTCAAACTCGAAAATATATTAATTTACAAAAAAATCACAAAATAGTTGAGTTCTTAACTGAATACTATCCATTTTCAACCAGAAATAATATATTAGAATTTTCAATTGTCAAAAAAAAACGAATTTCAAACAAAATATTTAAATCTTTAATCAATAAAATGATTTTTTTTTAAATAGGTAACCAAGAAGTTAAATTTTCATCCAAGAAAATTAATTCTCAATGAAAAATTTAATGGTTCAATTTCCAAATAAAAAAATAGCAATTTTTAAAAACAATGAAACAGTTAAATTTTCAATTAAAATTAATTTTTTTTTAATCAACCAAAGCGATGAATTTCCAACTGAAATGATGAATCTTAAAAAAAAAACGATAGTTGAATGTTCAACTAAAAATGACCAATTTTTAGCCACAAACAAAATAGTTAAATTTTTAATTTGAAAAATTAATTTTCAACCAAAAAACCGAATTTTCCACAAGATAGTTCAATCATCGAGCAATAAAATCACATTTTAACAAAGTAGATAAACTTTAACCAATTCATGGAATAAATTCGAAACCAAAAATATAATTAGTAGACTTTTCAATTTAAAAAAATTAACTTTCAACCAAAAATAGTTGGATTTTCTTATTGGCTCCTATTAATTCAGTTCGCATTGAAGCGACAAAACGAAAAAAATGTGAAGTTTCTTGAAAACAGGAGAAGAAAAAGAAATTCTTTTAAAAAAGTGAAAAAGAGGGGAATCGAAGAAAGTTTATAAGTCTAAAATAATGAATTGATTAAAAAAAAACCCAAGATTTACTCTTTGGAAAGATTAATTTCTAATTCATTATTTAATCCTCCTCTA
>JAUELO010000230.1:1682912-1693702 GCA_032357855.1 Amphibolips quercusostensackenii | reverse complement strand
TCAGCAAGTTTTCTAGTCATATTTTTGTTAGAATTTTATTTTGTTTGATATTTGGTTAAAGATTCTTTTTTTATTATTGAAATTTTTTTCTAAATTCTTCTGAATTTTTCTGAAAAAAGTTCCATTTGTAAATTCTTCATTTAAGATTCGTCATTTTAGATAAAAATTCATATCTTTGGTTAAAAAATTAACTCTTTGGCTAAAAATGAACTTTTTTTATCGAAAATTCATAATTTCGGGTTAAAAATTGTTGGTTAACATTTTTTTTCTTCCATAACTAAAAAATCTTTATTGGTTATCTTTATCTTTTTTGATATTGGTTATCTTTATTCTTTAACTCAACTCTTTTGCTTTAAATTACATTTTTTATTAAAGATTTATATTTTTGCGTTATAAATGAATCTGTTTTGCTTAAAAATTCAATTATTTTAATTAAAAATATACTTTGTTGAAAAATCTTTTTTTTAATCAATGGTTCATCATTTTAGTTTGGAATTCATCGCTTTGTTTAAAAATTAGTCTTTTCTGGTATAAAATTAACCTTCTTGTTTGAGAATTCATCTTTTTGGATTAAAATTCAACTTTTTAATAGAAAATTTGTCTTTTTGGAATTAAAAATTCAACGATATCATTTCAAAAAATTATTTCTTGACTACAAAATTTTTTTTGGTTAAACATTCTACTATATAAATAAAAAATTGTTTTTTTAGTCTGAAAATTCATACTTTTGGTTACAATTTTACCTTTTTTAGTTAAAAATGCAACTGTTTAGTTAAGAATTATTTTTTTTAGTAAAAATGCAACTTTTTTGTTGAAAATTTACTTAATTGGTTGAAGATTCATGATATTAGTTGAAAATTTATCTCTTTGGTTGCAAATGTAACTCTTTTCTTGAAAATTCGTTTTTTTTCGGGTTAAAAATTCGTTTTCATGAATTAAAAATTCAACCATTTTGATAGTACATTAAACTATTTTGTTGCAAATTTACTTTTTTTTTATGAAAGTCCGTCAGTTAGGAATTTACCTCTTTAGTTGAAAATTTGTCTTTTTCAGTACAAATTAATCTTCTTGGTTGAAAATTCACCTTTTTGGATTAAAATTCGACCGTTTTGCAGAAAATTCATTTTTTTTGGCTTAAAAATTCAACAACTTCATCAAAAAAATTTCGTTCTTAACTGAAAAATCTTTTTTGTTTGAACTCTACTATTTTAATAAAAAATTGTCTTTTGGTTTGAAAATCTGTATCTTTTGGTTGAAATTTTATATTTTTTAGTTAAAAATGCAACTGTTTAGTTGTGAATTAATTATTTTAGTAAAAATTCAAATACTTTGTAAAATAATTTTTTTTTTGAACATTCAACTATTTTGATGAAAAATCGTCGTTTTTATTGAAAACTCATCTCTTTCGGTAGAAATTTCACCTAATTTGGTTAAAAATGCAACTTTTTAGTTAAGAATACATCTTTTTTTAGTTAAAAATTTAATTTTTTTTGATTCAATAATTTTGTTTAAAAGTTATCATTTTTGATTTATGATTCAACTGTTACGTTAAAAAAATTCGTCCTTTCCTGTTTAAAATTCCATTATTTGGTTGAAAAATCAACAATTTTGTTGCAATGTCGTCTTTTTAGAATGCATTAAATTGTTTTTATATTTAAAATTAAAATATTTTTTGTTTTAAATATCAACTATTATATTTTGCTTTGAGAATTCACCTTATTTGCTTTAAAATTAAACTACTTTGTTCAAAAGTAATTTTTTTTTGTTAAAAATTCATAATTTTAGTTCAAAATCAATTTTTCTCGTTGAAAATTTAACTAGTTTCTTGAAAATGAAATGTTTTGACTTCCCCCCTGTTTAAATATACTATGATTTAAATAATTTGGAAAGGGATTTTGTACTTGGAATTAGAATTTTAGGCAGTCCTAAATTTTAAGTTTTTCAAATTTGCTTTCAGATTTAAATTAAAAGAATAACATTATTTAAGAAATCTCAAAAAAGGAACCTTTTTATTTTAATTTTGCAAATAGAAGCCGGATTAAGAAACTGAGAGCTAAAGCATATTATTTACAGACTTTTTTTTAAATTTATAACAGGGGAAACAGACAAATAATAAACAGAAATTATAATACAATAAGATGAAAGGATGTCAGTAACCACTTGAAAATCATACTTATTCCTATTCACAGAATATGTAAAAAAAAAATTAAAATTGAAGAACATGTGCAGGCCTCGGACTCACTTTGGAGATGAAAAATAGTGCAAATAGTATGACAAAATTGAAAAAATAGTGTGTTAAAATTTGTCAAGTTCAATAATTTTGTTAAGAAGTCAAACTTTTTGGTTGAAAATTTAACTATTTTGTTGAAAATTAGTCTTTTTGGTTTGAAAATTCACCTTTTTCGGTTAAAAACGAAACTGGTTAAAAATTAAACCTGTTTCGGTTCAAAATGAACTGTTCTGTTGAAAATTCAACTATTTTGTTGAAAATTTGTCTTTTGGCTTGATAATTTAAAAATTTAATTAAATTTTCTCTGTTTCTTGACAAACACATTTATTTTGGTTTTAAATTAACCTTTTGGTTGAAAATGAACTTTTTTATTAAAAACTCAACTGTTTTGTACAAAATTTGTATTTTCAGCTCGAAAATTCAAAAAATATGTAGAAAATTTAACCATCTAGTGGGAAATATGTATTTTTTGTAGAAAATCAATATTTTGTAAAAAATACAACTATTTGATAAAAATTCATCTGTTTTACAGAAAATTCGTCTTTCTCACTTGAAAATTTAACAGTTTATTTGATTTTTTTTTCTAGAAAAAAGTTTTTTTTTTAGCTTAAAAATTAAACTATTTTGTTAAAAATTAATCTTTTTGGTTCGAAATCTCACCTTTTTTGGTCAAAAATGAAACTGTCTGGTTGAAAATTAACCTTTTTCGGTCGGAAATGAACTTTTTTGTTGTAAATGCAACTGTTTTGTAGAAACTTTGTATTTTCTGATTAAAAATTAAACAAATGTTTAGTGAATTTAATCATTAGGTTGAAAAGTTGTCATTTTTGGTATAAAAATCCAATTTTTTTAACTACAACTGTTTGGTTGAAAATTCAACTGATTAATGTGGAAAATTTGAATTTTTGTATCGAAAATTCAACACACTTGTAGAAAATTTAATCATTTGGTTGAATATTCGTATTTTTCAGTAGAAAATCAATTTTTTTATTAAATACAACTTTTGGGGTAAAAATTTGTCTTTTTTAATAAAAAGACCAATTTTTTTTTTAATACGACTGTTTGGTTGAAAATTCATCTGTTTTGTAGAAAATTCGCCTTTCTCGCTAGAAAATTCAACAATTTGATTGAAATTTTTATTCTTTCTGCACTAACATTTTTTTTATTGAATATTCAACTATTTTTCTAAAAATTCATCCTTTTGGTTTGAAAATTCACCTTTCTTTTGATTAAAAATTCAACTATCTGGTTAAAAATTAACCTGTCTCGGCAAAAAATGAACTTTTTGTTAAAAATTCAATTGTTTTGAAGAAAAGTTGCATTTTTGGATCGATAATTCAACAAACTTGTAAAAAATTTAACCATTTATTTATAAGTTCGTCTTTTTTGGCAAAAAATTAATTTTTTTAGTAAAAATACAACTGTTTGGTAGAAAATTCGTCTTTTTTGGTAGAGAATCAAGGTTTTTGTTAAAAATACAACTGTTTGGTTGAAAATTTAACTGTTTTGTAGAAAATTCGTCTTTCTCGCTTAAACATTCAACAATTTAATTGAAATTTTTTTTCTTTCTGCACTAAGATATTTTTTCTGGTTGAAAGTTCAACTATTTTGTTAAAAATTCAACTGTCTAGCTAAAAATGAACCTTTTTTGATTTAAAATGTACTTTTTTGTTAAAAGTTCAACTGTTTTGTAGAAAATTTGTATTTTTGGATCGGAAATTCAACAAATTTGTATTTTTGGATGAAAAATTCAACAAATTTGTAGAAAATTTAACCATTTGGTTCAAAATTCGTATTTTTTGTTAGAAAATAATTTTTTTTGTTAAAAATACAACTGTTTGGTAGAAAACTTATATTTTCGGATCGAAAATTCAACTAAAAATTAATGAAAAAAATTTTGACTAGCATCACACCCATTATTGTGGTTGAAGATTTGACTATTTGGTTCAAAAAGCAACTGTGCATTTGACAAATAATCTGTTTTGGTTGAGAGTTCAACTATTTTGTTGAAAATTCGTCCTTTTTGGTTCAATTCAACTGTTTTTGATTCAAAATAAAAATCTTTTCTTGGTTAAGATACCAACTATTACTTTCTTTGTTGTGAATTCATAATTTTTAGTTAAAAATTGAACTACTTGGTTGAATGTTGAACTACTCTGATAATTTAATTGTGACAAAATAGTGTCTGGAGTGTTATTTTTTTTTTTATAGTAGCAAAATAATGCCATTGTCCGAGGCCTGCATCTCGAACTTCTAAGCTTAAGGATTTTTTTAAACTGCTCAATTTCTTCCAAATTCATCAACATTGTAAAAAAATTTTGAAAATAGTACAAAATAAAAATTTCACAAAGTTGTAAAGAAAATCCTAATAATTTTTTAGAATTGATTTTAAACAGGAATTAATTTTTTCTTCAAATGGCTTCTGATGAGGTGTTATTGAAAAATACTTACGTCAAATAAAAAACGACAGAAAAAAAGGTGTGAGTTTTAGTAGGCGTGTGATTTGACGAAGAGGGAAGCATCTCCAGCTTTGCTAGAAACGCTGCCAGAGACATATTTGCCCTGACAAGCTGCAGCATTCGCCTAAAGAAGTAGCATTTACAATACAAACGTGCACACAACAAAGTCAAAAATTATTCTAAAAAAATCCTGATTCCTTTGCATATAAAAAAATTAATAATAAAAAAAAGGATAATAATAGAGAATATTAGAAAAAAGGAGATTAAAAGATTAAATTTAATTAATTAATTAGAAATTTAATTAATTAGAAAGAAAATTTAATTAATCAAAAAAATTTCTAATTTGATTAATAAAAAAGATTAGAAGAAAAGAATAAGAGAAAAGATTAACAACAATATTAAACAATACAACAATTTAGTAATTAAAACAGGGTGACGATTCATGAGACGATTTAAAATCCCAAGCCATTTCAAGGTTTTTCCAGGTCCTACACACTTTTTAAAGTAGAAGTTAAATTATTTTCATTTCAACTCGTTATAAATTATTAATTGTTTCCATGAATCTTCAAAAAAAATTTACCATCTCAAAACCCTTAATCCTTAAAAAGCTTCAAAACTTTATTTAAAAATCTTCAATTTCAAAATGATCCGAATTTTCCCCAGAACTTTTAATAAGTCCTGCAAAATTAAAAAAATGCCGTAAAATCTTCCAGAATAATTTTTTACAATTTTGCAAAACTTTTGAAATGTTTTTGAATATTATTTAAAAATTAATTTTTTAAAGTGAAAAATCATTTTTAATTTTCCTAGGGATCGTCTTAAAAAATGTTATCCTTTTGACGCCTTTCAAAATGTTTAAAAAGCTTCTAAATGTTTTATTCGATGTCTTCAAAAATCTACACTAACAAATTTTTTTTTCATTGAAAGTTTAACTGTTTTTTTCTCGTTAAAAATTTATCTTTTTCAGTTAAATATTTATGTATTTTAATAAAAATTTGTCTTTTTTAGTAGAAAATTAATCTTTTGGGTTAAAAATCGAACTATTTGATTGAATTTTTTTTGTAATTCAACATTTAACTATTCCATTTTTTGTAAAAAATAAATATTTTTCTATAAATTTAATCTTCTCAGCTAAAAATTCATTTGCTTGGTTAAAAATTTATTTTATTTGATTAAAAAATGAATTTTCTTACTGAAAACTTAACTGTTATATTTTTGGTTGGAAAATTATGTTTTTTGGGTTGAAAATTCAACTACTTGGTTAACAATTATTTTTTTCGGTTGAAAATTCAACTATTTGGTTAAAAATTCGTTTTTTGATCGAAGATTCATCTTTCTAGTTAAAAATTAATTTCTTTGGTTTAAAATCAACCTGTTTTGTTGATAGTTCGTTTTTAAAATCTTCCAGATTAATCTGGAAAACTTTTAAAACCTTTTTAAATATTCACTTAAAAGTAACTTTTCAAAAGACAAAATCATTTTTAATTTTCCTAGGAATCTGGATAAAAACTTTTATTCTTTTGACAACTTTGAAAATTCTTAGAAAAAGCAGCTAAATATTTTGTTCGAAATCTTCAAAAATCTACTCTAAAAATTCATTTTTTTATTAATAATTTATTTTTGAACTGAAAATTTAACTGTTCTTTTTTGTTTAAAATTTATCTTTTTTAAAGATTCATGTATTTTATTAAAAATTTGTCTTTTTTAGTAGAAAATCAGGCGTTTGTGTTGAAAATCCGACTATTTGGTTTTTTTTTTTTTATTAATTGAAAATTTAACTATTCTATTTTTTGTAGAAAATTGATCTTTTTTTATATAAATTTAATCTTATTGGCTGCAAATTATCTTCACGGTTGAAAATTTATTTCATTTAGTAAAAAATTAATTTTCGTACTGAAAATTTAACTATTCTATTTTTGGTTAAAAATTTGATGTCTTTGTTTGACAATTTAAATATTTTGATGAAAATTGGTTTTTGAAATCTTACAGACTAATTTTTTACAATTTCGAAAATATTTTGAAATCTTTTTAACTATTCTCTTAAAATTAACTTTTTAAAGTTAAACATCATGTTCAATTTTCCTAGGGATCTTAATACAAACTTTTATTCTTTTGACACATTTCAAAATGCTTAATAAGCTACTAAATATTTTGTTCGAAATCTTTGAAAATATGCACTGAAAATTTGTTTTTATTTATTAAAAATTTATTTTTTAATTGGTTATTCAACTGTTATATTTTTCGTTAAAAATTTATCTTTTTTAGTTGCAGATTTATGCATTTTATTGAAAATTTGTCTATTTAGTAGATCATTAATCTTTCCGATTGAAAATCCAACTATTTAGTTGAAAAATATTTTTTTTTTGTAATTAAAAATTTAACTATTCCATTTTTGGTTAAAAATTAATTTTTTTGTTTTACATTCTAACTATTTTGTTGACAATTCGTTTTTTTGGTTTAAAATTTATTTTGAAGTGAAAATTTAACCATTCTATTTTTGGTCAAAAAATTATATTTTCAAGGTAAAAATTCACGTACTTTGTTGAAAATTTTTTTTTTTGTTTGAAAATTCATCTATTTGGATAAAAATTCGTTTTCTGATTGAAGATTCATCTTTTTAGTTAAAAATTAATTTTTTGGTATAAATTTTAACTGTTTTTTTGATAATTGGTATTTAAAATATTCCAAATTTATTTTTTAGAATTTTGGAAATCTTTTTTAATACTCTCCTTAAAATAAATTTTTTAAAGTAAAAAATAATTTTTAATTTTCTTAGGGATCTCAATAAAATCTTTTATTTTTTTAAACTTTTAAAAATGTTTACAAAGCTACTCAATATTTTGTTCGAAATCTTAAAAAAGCTACACTAAAAAATTTTTTTTTGATTGAAGATTCATCTTTTTAGTTACAATTCTTCTATTTTAAAATGATTTGAATTTTTTCTAGAACTTTTAACAAGTCCTGCAACATTAAAAAATTACTTTAAAATCTTCCAGATTAATTTTTTACTATTTTGGAAAACTTTGAAAATCTTTTTAAATATTCTCTTAAAATTAATTTTTCAAAGTAAAAAATAATTTGCAATTTTCCCAGGGATCTAAATAAAAACTTTTATGCTTTTGACGCCTTTCAAAATGCTTAAAAGGATACTAAATATTTTGTTCAGTCTTCAAAAATCTACGCTAAAAGTGTTTGTTTTTTTTAATTTATTTTTTAACTGAAAATTTAACAATTCTATTTTTCGTTGAAAATTTATTATTTTAAGTTGAAGAATCGTGTATTTTACTGAAAAATTTGTCTTTTTTAGTAGAAAATTAATCTTTTAGGTTGAATAGCACATTTTTCTTTAAAAATTATTTTTTTTTATTGAAAATTTAACTATTTCATTTTTTGTGAAAAACTAATCTTTTTTATATAAATTTAATCTTCTTAGATGAAAATTCATCTCTGCTTGGTTAGAAATTTAACTATTTTGTTGAAAATTTATTTCATCTGGTTAAAAATTAATTTTCTTACTCAAAATTTAACTATTATATTTTTGGTTAAAAATTCATTTCGTTGCCAATTCAACTATTTTGTTGAAAATTCGTTTTTTTTTTGTTTGAAATTTATTTTTCTAAGTGAAAATAGAACTATTCTATTTCTGTTTGAAAAATGATCTTTTTCAGGCGAAAATTCACGTAATTTGTTGAAAATTTGTCTTTTTGGGTAGAACATTTATCTTTTGGATTGAAAATTCAACCATTTTGTTAAAAATCGTTTTTTGATTGAAGATTCATCTTTTTGGTTAAAAATTCATTTCTTTAGTTTAAAATTGAACTCTTTTGTTGATAATACGTTTTTAGAATCTTCCAGATTATTCTTTTACAATTTTGGAAAACTTTTAAAATCTTTTTAAATATTCTCTTAAAATTAATTTTTCAAGGTAAAAAATCATTTTTAATTTTCTTAGAGATCTTAGTAAAAATGTTTATTCTTTTGATACCTTTCAAAATGCTTAAAAAGCAACTAAATTTTTTTGTTCAGAATCTTCAAAAATCTACATTTTGTTAAAAAAATTTCTGAAATATTTTTTCAAGTTTTCAATTATTTAAAAATCTTTTCAAAAATTTTTAATATATTGTAAACTTACTCAAATTTTGTCTAAATTAATAATTTTTTAGTTATTACATATTCATCAAAATTTATTTTTGTTTTCAAATCTTTTTAAATATTCTATTAAAATTAATTTTTCAAAATGAAAAATCATATCAAGTTTTCCCAGGAATATTAAGAAATTTTTTTTATATCTTAAAACCTTTTAAAATCCTTAAAAAGCTTCAAAATTTTTTTCCAAAGTCTTTAAAAATCTATATATTGCTTTGAATTTTTGTAAATCTCTTTAAGTTTCAAATTAACTGTGAATCTTTTCCAAATTTCTACATATCTCTTCAACTTACTCGAATTTTTACGAAATAATTATATTAAATAATATTAATATTACAAATATATTATTAATAATATTATTAATATTTTGTTAAATATAAAATCAAAATTCAAAATTTCACTTACAAATAAACAAATTGTTAAATTGAAAAATAAAAACTGTAATGTTCAAAGTTTAAATTTAGCTCTCTGAAATTTTAACGATTCAAGGCTTTCTGTTTCAAACAATATTTTTAATAAACAGTTCAATTTTTAACGTTAGAATCGGTTCAATTTCAATGTTAACAATCATTAAATAATTTATATTTACAGTGGATCAAGTTAAAACATTTCTTTTCGAAAATGTAAATTTTAAATGCTATTTTTAATTGATTTAAGTCTTGAAAATTGTATTTTAAACTTCTTTGAATTGAAAATGTACTCTTGAAAATTAACACTTAAAATGGAAGATTTTGATGGCAAAAGATTTTAGAAATAGACATTTAAAAACTGAATTTCCAGGTTTTTCAAGCTTTTCGCGATTAAAAAAATTCCAGGTTTTCCAAGGTTTCCAGGTCAAATTGCCACTCTGTTAAAACTATATAAAAAAATTAATCAAATTAATTAAAAGAAATTAATAAAAACAGAAAGAAATAAAACGAAATTAATACGAAGAAAATGAATTAAGCAACATAATAAGCAGTTAACAAAACTAAATGGAAATTGGGAACCAAGCAAATTTATTAAATTTATTTCTAAATTAAAAATCAGACTAAATAGTTCAGTAAGAAGCATTAGAGAAATAGACAAGAATATAGATATCGATATAATAAATGTAGTGCAACTACTTAGCAAACTAGATTTCACTGATTTTAGCATGACCTTTGTACAAATGATTAAAGTATATTTTTAGCACAGCATGAAATTTAAGGCTTTCGTGACTGACTGCAATAAATAGAGCAAGTCTATTTTTTTAAATAACTTTTTGTTATCTACACAGATACCGGATTGTTATCAAAAAAGCCACACTGAACTAAATAAACTATGGTAATTAGGTTTCAAACTTAGTTTGAAAACGAGTTCAGAAAGTTTCGAATATTTCTGATCAGAAATAGATTTAGCCAAGCAAAGTTATTTTTAATTAAAACTAATTTAAAAGTAATTTCCCGGAATAGATATTAAATCAATTTTCATTCTCAGGGTTGCTACGGGTCAGGGAATTCCAGAGTCAGGGAATGTTGGAGAAAACCTGCGGGGGAATATTCGATAAACTGAAGTTGAAGTCAATTTTATTACTTTATTGAAAATTCGTCTTTTCAGGGTGAAAATTCATGTATTTTAGTAGAAATTGCATCTTTCTTTAAATCACAACTGTCTGGTTGGAAATTAACCTGTTTTTGATAAGGATTCAATTACTTTGTTGAAAATTTGCCTATTTTTGTTGAATTTAACTGTTTTTGAATTAAAAGAAAAAACTTTTTTCGTTATAATATCAACTATTACAATTTGTGTTAGTAATTAATCTTTTTTGAGTGAAAATTCAACGATTTTGTTAACAAATCTATTTTTTTTTGTTGAAAACTTATTTTCCTAACTAACATTTTTTTGAACTTTTGGTGGAAAATTGGTCTTTTTTGAAATAAATTTAATTTTCTTCGTGGAAAATTTATCTGTTAAGTTGAAAATTTAACTATTTC
>JAUELO010000230.1:1670536-1682812 GCA_032357855.1 Amphibolips quercusostensackenii | reverse complement strand
TATATAATTACTTTATTAATCAATTTAATTTTTTTAAAGAAATTAAAATTTTGTAATGATTAATTAATTAATTTGTTTGATTAATTTTTTTATTATATGTATATATATAATTTAAAAAATGTATTAATTAATCTTTTTTGAAAGAAATTTAATTTTCTTCCTGCAAAATTCATCTGTTTGTTAAAAATTTTACTATTTCATTTCAAATTTATTTAATTTGTTGAAAATTTATTTGACTTGGTTAAAAATTAATTACTTAATTTTTGGGTAAAAATTCGTGAAAAATTTGTCCTTTTTGAAAGAAATTTAATTTCCTTCGTGGAAAATTCATAGGTTTGGTTGAAAATTTAACTATTTTGTTCAAAATTTATTTAAATTAACTAAAAATTAAATTTTCAAATTAATTAATTAATTTTTGGTTAAAAATTCGTGAAAAATTTATTCTTTTTGAAAGAAGTTTAATGTTCTTCGTGGAAAATTCATCTGTTCGGTGGAAAATGTTACTAATTTGTTAAAAATTTATTTGATTTGGTTAAATATATTTTTTAATGAATCATTTATTAGTTAATTTTTTAATTAATTTTTTATTATGTATATATTTAATTTAAAAAATTATTAATTAATCTTTTTTGAAAGAAATTTAACTTTCTTCGTGGAAAATTCATCTGTTTAGTTTAAAATGTATCTATTTCGTTTCGAAATTATTTAATTTGTTGAAAATTTATTTAATTCGGTCAAAATATAATTTTTTTCATTAACTAAATTTAAATTATTCAATTATTCAAATTTGAAATAATCAATTAATTAAATAATTTTTGATTAAAAATTCGCTTTTTTGTTGAATTCACCTGTTTTTGGTTTAAAATAAACGCCGTTTTAGTTTTTGCGTCAACGCAAAAAAGATTTTGAAAAATTACGGAAGTGGGAACAGAACGAATGAGCGTCAGAGTAAAAGCGGACTGAAATTATTCTGCGGGGAAAAACGGTTTTGGTCTTCAGTGCGCTTTGACTCCCAGTCTAAACTCAACCCGCTTTTACCCCCAGTGCAAATTTAACACGTATTGCTCGCACCAGAAAATCGTAGCTTTTGAAAATTTGATGGCCCGTATTGATATTGAGATGTTGCAGTACTCATTTTCCGCATCTATCAGATTTTTATTATAAATTTTGTCACCTTTTATTAAGGAGTTTAAATTTTTTTCTCACATTATGTCAAACTCATGACAATACTACTTAGTTGTTAAAATACATTTTTTTGTAGATTACCAATACTACATCAATTTATTGTAAAAGCATTTAATTTTATCATTAGACTAAATGACCACAATTTTTGTAAAGTTCAAAGATTTTCAGTTAAAATGGGGACATTCTATCTTCATTGCGAACAAAAATATAATAATTTAATTTGCATTTTAAAAAATTAATTTAAAAAAAGAATTTCCCATGAAATAGTTAAATTTTCAACCAGAGAGATGAATCTTCAAATAATAAAATGAATTTTTAACAAGCGAGTTCAACTTTCAACCAAGTAATTGAATTTGCAGTCAAATAAATGGCCCTTCAAATAATAAAATGATTTTTTCAAAAAGAAGTTCAACTTTCAACCACGTAATTTAATTATCAATTAACGAAAATAATTTTCTACCAAAAAAGACGAACTTACAACAAAACACATAAATTTTCAACCAAATTTTGAATTTATAACCAAAAATAGAATTATTAAACATGCAAATAACAAAATTATTTTTAAAAAAATAACGAATGTTCAATAAAATAATTGATTTTTCAACCAGAGAGATGGATCTTCAAATAATAAAATGCACCTTTAACAAGGAAGTTTAATTTTCAACCAAGCAATTGAATTTTCAATCAAAAAGATTAATTTTCTTTCAAAAATGACGAAATAACAATAAAATACATATATTTTCAAGCAAATAGTTAAACTCTAAACTGAAAACGATCAATTTTCAACTAAAAATATAATAATTATATTTTAAGTTAAAAAAATTATAAAAAAAAAAAACAGTTGAAAGAAATATTTGAATTTTTAGCCAGAACGATGGCTCTCCGAATAATGCAATAAATTTTTCAAAAAAAAGGTTTAATTTTCAACCAAGTAGTAATTAAATTTTAAACCATGAAGAATAATTCCTACCATGTAACATAAATTTAGAATGAAGTACATAAACTTTCAACCAAAAATAGAACAATAAAATTTCACTTGAAAAAACTATTTAAAAAGAACGAATTTTCAACAAAAAAGTTAAATTTTTAGCAAAAAAAATGACTCTTGAAATAATAAAATAAAATTTTGACAAAGAAGTTCAATCTTCAACTAAGTAATTCAATTTTAAATCAGAAAGATTAATTTTCTACCAAAAATGATAAACTTACAGTAAAATAGATACATTTCCAACCAAACTCTTAAAATTTTCAACTAAAAGCGATCACTTTTCAACCAAAAATAAAATAATGAAATTCTAAGTTGAAGAATTAATTACAAAAAAATTGAAACGAATAGTTCTATTTTTCACCAGAAGGATGTCTGTTCAAATAATACAATAAATTTTTGATAAAGAAGTTAAATTTTCAACCAAGTAGTAATTTAATTTTGAACTAAGAAGATTAAATTTCTACCAAAAAATATAAATTAACAATAAAATACATAAATTTTCATCTAAATTGTTGACTTTTGAACCAAAAATAGAGGAATGAAATTTCCAGTGAAGAAAAATTATTTAGAAAAAAACGAATTTTTAAAATAATAGTTGAATTTATAGCAAGCGAGATGGCTCCTCAAATAATAAAATGAATTTTTAACAAAGAAGTTCAATTTTCAAAAAAGAAAAGTAATCTTGAACCAAAAAAGATAAATTTACAATAAAATACATAAATTGGCAAATAAATTGTTGAATTTTCAACCAAAAATAGAATAAAGAAATTTTTAGTTAAAAAATTAATTTAAAAAAATTAATCTAAAAAAGTAGTTGAATTTTTACCAAGAGAGATGGCTCTTCACATAATAAAATGGATTTTTAACAAAGAAGTTCAATTTTCAATTAGGAAGATTAATTTTGAACCAAGAAAGATGAACTTACAATAAAATTCATCAATTTTTAACGAAATTGTTGAATTTTCAACTAAAAACTATTCATTTTCAATCCAAGACAAAACAATTAAATTTCCAATTAATTAAAACAGTCAATTCCAGTTCATTTACAAAAAATGAATCTAAAAAAGTTGCTGAATTTTGAACAAGGGAGATGGATCTTCAAATAATAAAATAATTTGTTAACAAAGGAGTTAAATTTTTAACTAACATAAGCAGTAACTGAATTTTCAACCAAGAAGATTAATTTTCTACCAGAAAAGACAAATTTACAGTAAAATATATCAATTTTTAACTAAATCGTTGAATTTTCAACCAAAAATAAAATATTGAAATTTTCAGTAAAAAAATGATAAAAAGTACAATTTTCAACGGAATAGGTGAATTTTTAGCAAAATAGATGGCTCTTTAAATTATAAAGTGATTTTTTAACAAAGAAGTTCAATATTTTTAATCAAGAAGCTTAATTTTCTACCAAAAAAGACGAACTTACAATAAAATTCATAAATTTTTAACCAAATTGTTGAATTTTCATTTAAAAACTATCAATTTTCGAAAAAAAATTGAATTTTCAGATAAAAAAATAATACAAAAAAAATCTAAAAAAAGACTTGAATTTTCAAACAGAAAAATAGATTTTGAAATCAAAAAAATGAATTTTTACCAAAGAAGTTAAAGTTTCAACCAAGTAGTAACTAAACTTTTAACCAATAAGATTGATTTTCTACCCAAAAAGATAAATTTACAATAAAATACATAAATTTTTAACCAAATTGTTCAAATTTCAACTAAAAATAGAAGAATGACATTTTCAGTCAAAAAAGTAATTTACAAAAAAAAAAAATGAAAAAGTAGTTGGATTTTCGACAAGGGAGATGGATCTTTAAATAATCAAATTAATTTATAAGAAAGAAGTTAATTTTTCAACCAAGTAGTAGCTAAATTTTCAATCAAGAAGATTAATTTTCTATCAACAAAATTTAAATTTACAATAAAATATATAAAGTTCTAAAATTGCTTCATTTACAGACAGAAATAGAAGAATGGAATTTTCAGTTAAAAAAATTATTAAAAAAAAAAAATTTCAACAAAATAGTGAAATTTTAAGCAAGGCTTCTCAAACAATAAAATGAATTTTTTACCAGGAAGTTTAATTTTTAATCAAGAAGATTAATTTTCTACCAATCAAAGACGAACTTGCAATAAAATTCATCAATTTTCAACGAAATTGTTGAATTTTTAACTAAAAACGATCAATTTTCATCCAAAAACAAAATAATGAAGTTTTCACTCAAAAATTAATTCTAAAAAATTAATCTAAAAAAGCGTGTCAACTTCGAAAAAATAAAGTATATTAAAATAAACAGGTAAGTATATTAAAACTTCAAATGAAAATCTATATTTTTTATTTCAGATTCAGATCTTCCATTAAAAAGTACGTAAGATTTTTCGGAAATATTTTATGAAATTTTGAAATTTATTACCCTTTTGAAAAGTTTAAGTTACCCTCCTTCCGCTACTAGGGGTTGGGGTGTGGGGTGAATTTTTGCGTCCGTGATAAAAACTTTTTATTTTCAAGGGAGAAAGACAACTCCGCAAAAATTTACCCCACCCCCTAATTTTTTAACGTATTCGCGTTTGTAATAGTAAACCATTTTCATCTGTCTTAATTAGTTTTTTATTTAAATGAATTACTTCGTCAGAAATTTCACTGAGATTTTGATCTAAAAAAATTCATTTGTTAAGGAGAGAATACTATTTTTGGTTTTTCGAATACACAACATATCATAGTTCATAGGCAATATACTGGCGTAGGAAGTCATTGTTGAGTCGGTTCATAAATGTCGCTTTTTTGGTGCGACGGAAAGTAGATTTCCACGAGACTATAGAGAAAAGCGTTCCTCTACTAATTCTACACCGCCTTTACTCTCGGCCCGTCATTTATCGTCGAGAATAATCTTTTTTGGTTGAAAATTTAACTATTTTGTTAACGAATTGTTGTTTTTTTTCTTTTGAAAATTTTTTTTTTAACTGAAAGTTGAAGTATTCTATTTTTGGTTAAAAATATGCCTTTTCTGGTAGAACATTCATACTTTTTAGTTGAAAATTCATCAATTTGGTTGAAGACTCGTCTTTTTTATGTTAAAAATTCAATTATTTTGGCAGAAAATTCATCTTTTTAGGTTGATAATTTAACTTTCTTCGTGAAATTTCATACTTCGCGTGATAAACTTAACACATTTTGTTGAGAGTTCATATTTTTGTGCTGAAAAACCATCCATTTTTGTAAAAATTGCACCTTTTTTGATTAAAAGTTACAACTGTTTGGTTTCTGATTTAAAATTAAAATCTTTTTTGGTTGAAATATCAACACTGTCATATTTTTCTTTGAAAATTCATCTTTTTGGTTAATGATTTATCCTTTTAATTGAAAAAAGTTTTTTTTTCAAAATCTAACTATTGGATCAAAATTCCTCCTGTATTTGGTTGAAAATTCGTTTTTCAGTCAAAAAATAAAGTTTTAAAGTGCAAATACAAATATTGCATTTTGTGTTGAAAATCTATCTTTTTTAGTTGAAAATTCATATATTTTTTGAAAATTTGTCTTTTTAATAGAAAATTGTTTTTTTTTTTGTGTGAAATATTCATCATTTTAGTTCAAAATTCACTTCTTTAACTAAAAATTTCACTAATTCATTGTTTGTGGAAATTTTTTTTTATAGAAATTTAATTTTCTTGGTGGAAAATTCATCTGTTTAGTTGAAAATTTAACTATTTTATTAAAAATTTACTTAATTTTATTAAAAATTTATTTAATTTTATTAAAAATTTCTTTGATTTAGTTGCAAATTATTTTTCTGACTGAAAATTTAACAATTGTGTTGAAAATTCGTTTTTTTTTTAAATAAAATTACATTTTTTTACTGTAAATGAAACTATTCTATTTTCGGTTTTGTCTTTTTTCAGTAGAAAATTCATCTGGTGGGTAATAATTCAAATATTTAGTTAAGGATTCATTTTTTCGAGTAAAGATTCATAATTCTAATTAAAAATTCATTTCTTTTCTTGAAAATTTAACTATTTTATTGAAAATTAGTTTTTTTAGTTGAAGATTCATTGTATTCGGTAGAAAACTCTTTTTTTTTAGGATTGAAAAGTCGATTATTTTGGTGAAAAATTCATATTTTTGGCTTGAAAATTTAACATTTTCGATGAGTTTTTTTTATTCACCGTAACATCTTTCTAAATTCAAAAGCAGTTTTATTCTTAGTTAAAAATTAATTTTTTTATAATTTTATATATTCAATTTTTGGTTTAAGATTAATCTATTTTTGTTGCAAATTCATGTATATTGTTGAAAATTTGTCTTTTGGTAAAAATTCATCTTTTGGGTTGAAACTATAACTATTTTGTTTTTTCTTTACTTTTAAAATTAGAATTTTTAAACTGAAAATGTATCTATTCCATTTTTTGTCAAAATTAATCTTTTTCGATAAAAATTTAATCTTCTTAGTTAAAAATTCATCTTTTTCAGTTGAAAATTTATTTATTTTGTTAAAAACTCGTATTTTTTGGTGGAAAATTCGATTATTTCAGTAGAAAATTCATATTTTTGGGTTCAAAATTCAACTTTTTGTCAAAAATATATAGTTTCGAGTTAAAAACTCAACTTTTCAGCAAAAAATTTGTCGTTTTGTCTTGAAAATTTAACATTTTGGATGAGACTTTCTTTATTGACAGAAAAATCTTTCTTGGTAGAAAATGTAACTATTTTACTAAAAATTTATCTTTTTGGTTGAATTTAATTCTTTTCGATAAAAAATTAAAACATTTTTTGGTCGAAATATCAACTATCACATTTTTCGTTAAAAAATTATTTTTTTAAATACAATTCATCACTTTGGTTGAAAATGTTACTATTTTCTTGAAAATTATTTTTTCCTTGGTTGGAAATTAATTTTTTTACTGGCAACTTAATCAATCAATTTTTGGTTCAAATTTTTTTTTTTTAGTTGAATAGTCGAGAAAAATCAAAAACTGGTTAGGGAAAGTCAGGGAATTTCAAAATTGGGATTTTGTAGCAATCCTGATTTTTAAGTCTGTGAGATTGTCTATTAGATTCGAAGTTTTCAAGACTTTCTGCCCTCGGCTGGAACGTTTGAATAAATGTGGAAAACTTTAAAAATTCAAAAAAAAATATACCTTGGCTCTCTTGATAAGTTCTTCCTGACCAGCAGCGACTTGTTCCTTCTTTCCAGCCCAAGCACGAAGAACGGAAGCCTGGAGAGCACGTCCATAACTGAAGGTCAATGCCCAAGGTTTCTTCAAAGGGTATTTGTTGATAGCATCCAAATTGACGGAAGCCTCCTCTTCGGACTGTCCACCGCTGAGGAAAGTGATTCCAGGAACCGCTGGTGGGACAGTTCGGAGAAGAGCTGTGACGGTCGCAGCCGCGATTTCCTCGGGCTTTGCTTTCTTCGGGCAGCTCTGTCCAGGTGTCACCATGTTGGGTTTCAAAAGTGTTCCCTCGAGGTATACTTTATGGTCAGACAACGCCTAAAATCCATTAAAAAGACAAAAAAATTTAAACCCCTTAAAATCGGATCAAGTTCAAATAGAAACTAAACCAAAATTTACAGATAAAAAGAACTCCTGAAACTATTTAAAATGAGCCGACGACGAACCTTTTACGACAGATAGAACCAAAGTTATAAGAGATCAAAAATAAGTAAAAAAAGTTTAAACATTATTTTTTGATTTTTTGAAACACTTATAACTTTGGTTCTATTTCTCGTAGAAGGTTCATCCTGGGTTCGCTTTGAAGCGCTTAAAGAATTCTTTAGTCTATGAATTTTAGTTTTGATAAATCAGTCAGACGACGCCAAAAAAGAAAAAATCTCATGCCGCTCCAAATTCTATAAAAATCAAATGGAAATTTAACCAAAATTTACAGATAAGAAAATCCTGAATTGCTTTAAAATAAATCCACCATGATCATTCTACAACAAATAAAATCGAAGTTATGAGAGATCAAAAAATTTTTTGAAAAATTTTGAAAGATATTTTTCATTTTTTTAAACTCGCATATGTTCGGTTCTATTCTCGTAGAAGGTTCATCCTTGATTCACTTTAAAGCGCTTAAGAAGTTATTTTAGTCTGTGTTTTTTTTTTAATAATTCAGTCAGCCAAAATTTAAAAACTATGAATAGAAGTAAAAGAAAATGTCAGGCCCCGTACAATTTTACGAAAATAAAATAAAAATTAAACCAAAATTATCAGACAAGAAGAAATTCCAAAATGCTTTAAAATGAGCCCAGGATAAACCTTCTACAAAAAATAGAATTGAAGTTATAAGAAATGAAGAAAAGAGTGAAAAAAGCTGAAAACTATTTTACATTTTTTGAAACTCATATCTTCGGTTCTATTTTTCATGAAAGGTTTATCCTGACTTCATTTTAAAGCGCTTGGGAAGTTCTTTCAACGTGTCGATTTTGATTTTAACAAATCAGTCAGCGTCTCAAAACAACAAAGTTTCAAGCGACATAAAATTTTATTAATATCAAACAGAAATTAAACCAAAATTTCCAGATAAGAACTCCAAAAATGCTTTAAAATGAGCCCAGGACGAACATTTTACGACAAATAGAACCAAAGTTATAAGAGAAAAAAAAGAGTAAAAAAGTTTAAACATTATTTTTTGACTTTTTAAAACTCGTATATCGTCAGTTCTATTTCTCATAGAAGGTTTATACTGTATTAATTTTTAAGCACTTGAGGAGTTATTTTAGTCTGTGTATTTTTATTTTAATAACTCAGTCAGCCAACGTCCATAAATCATGAATAAAATTAAAAAATAAACGTCAAGTCCCGTAAAATTGAATGAAAATAAAATATAAATTAAACCAAAATTAACAGACAGGAAGAACTCCCAAAACGCTTTAAAATGAGTCCCGGACGAACCTTTTACGACAGATAGGACTAAAGTTATAAGAGATCAAAAATGAGTACAAAAGTTCAAATATTTTTCGGTTATTTGAAACACTTATAACTTTGGTTCTATTTCTTGTAGAAGGTTCATCCTAGTTTCATTTTAAAGCGATTTGTAAGTTATTGCAGCCTGTGAATTTCAGATTTGAGAAATCAGTCGACCAACGTCTGAAAAAAAATGTCAAGCCTCTCACAATTTCATATAAATCAAGTAGAAATTAAACCAAAATTTACAGGCAGGAAGAAATTCTAAATTGCTTTAAAATAAATCAATGATGGAGCTTCTACGACAAATAGAGTCAAAGTTATAGAAGATCCAAGAAGGGGAAAAACAAAGTTCAAAACCTATTTTTCATTTTTTAAAACTCGTATATCTAGTTCTATTTCCTGAAGAAGGTTTATCTTAGATTAATTTTAAAGCGCTTAAGGAGTTCTCTTAGTCTGTGAATTTCGATTTTGATAAGTCAGACAGCAAATGCCTAAATACTAAAAACCATGAACAAAAGTAAAAAAGTGGCGCCATAAAATTTTATAAAAATGAAATAGAAATTAAGACCAAATTTACAGACAAGAACTCTCAAACCGCTTAAAAATAATCCCACGATGAACCTTTTATGCCAAACAAAACCAAAATTATAAAAGATCCAAAAAGCGTCAAAAAGATTCTAACTTTTTTGTTTAATTTGTTGAAACTCTTATATCTTTTATTCTATTTTTCGTAGAAGGTTCATCCTGGATTGATTTTAAAGCACCAGACAAGTTCTTTTAGTCTTTGAATTTTGATAAATCAGCTAGCCAACCCCTGAAAAACTATTAAAAAAATTTAAAAATTGTGAACTCTTTAAAATTTATCAAAGATCAAGCGTAAATTAAATCAAAATTTGCAGACAAGAACTCGCAAATCACTTTAAAATAAACCCACGATGAACCCTCCACGGCAAATGGAATCAAAGTTATAAGATATCCAAAAAGCGTCAAAAAGGTTCAAAACTTTTTTTTTTGAACTCTTATATCCTCGGTCCTATTTATCTTAGAAGGTTCATCCTCGGCTCATTTTAAAGCGCTTGTGAAGTTCTTTCAGCCTATGAATTTCGGTTTTAATAATTCAAAAAAATTTTCCTGAGTTTTTTCAGATAATACCTTGTAGACGGCGGCGAGGACCTCTTCGGTGACCTGTTGGCATCTTGCAAGATCGTGATCACCGTCGGGGAGGATCTCAGGCTCGACGATCGGGACTATTCTTGCACTTTGGCAGATGGAGGCATAACGAGCGAGGACATTAGCGTTTTCCAAGATAGCAAGCTTGCTGGGTGTGTCCTTAGTAATTTTCAGCACGCACCTCCATTTGGCAAAGTGGCATCCGTCCTTCTTGTACTGAACGCATCGGGCCTGGAGGTCATCGAGACCCTGGGTTGTACATTCGTCCTGGGTTCCGAAAAGAGGGACCACACCTTTGTCGACCTTGATTCCAGGAAGTATGTTACGTTCTTGAAGGAGCTTCACGAAGGGAGTTCCGTCGTCAGCTTTCTGGTAAAGAGTCTCGTGGAAGAGGATCACTCCCGAAACGTGCTGGCTAATCACATCCTGTTGAAAAAAATTCCGTTATTACAAAACTGTAGGCATGGATTCAGTTTGAAAAAATAGGAAATATGTAATTTTTTTCATGTTATTCGGTGGAATAGGTCACAAGATATAAGCAAAAGTAAATTTTTTGAATTTTCATTTTTGAATTTCGAACAGCTTATATAATTGGTCCTATTTGTGCGAGAAGGCTTGAAAGGGACTTATTTTAAAGGTCTAGATGTACACTTTTTAATTCGAAAGGTTTAAAATGATCAAAAAATATTTTCAATGTTTTGAGTTTTTAGTCATTTTTTGAGTCGTTTATAACTTTTGTTTTATTCGTTTAAGGAAGTCCAACTAGGGTTCATTTTAAAAGTCTTGATCTGTTCTTTCAGTTCGAATTTTTTGAAATCATCTACAAATTTACTTTGTTTTTTACAGAAAAATTTTGAACTTTTTTGCTAAAATTAAAATTTATACATTCCAACCTTGGGGGCGGTAAATAGGAGTTGTCTGTAAGCTTTGCGGTTTTCTTCCGTATTTTCAACGTTGATGTCCGTAAAACGTTTTCCAATGGTAGCGGTGGATTCATCAGCGGCCAAAATACCTCTTCCGGGTGCGACGATCTGCTGAGCGATTTCGCTCAATTCTTTTTTCAGCTCAGGCTCAGCTGTGGCGTAAACTTCCTTCGCCATGTTCTAACAAAAAACAAATTACTTTATTTAAACATTCCTTAATAACAATTTTTCGGTAAAGGGATTTTTGTTTGTCAAGTGGAAATAGAATTTCAAAATTTCTCTCAAAACTGATCGATCCCACACCTTACCTGAAAATTTTCATGTACTCAGTCTGACGTCAGACCACGATTACTCCCAATCATAAACAAACTTGGCGAGAGTCGAAAGCGTTTAAAGCGTAGATTGAACATCGAGACAAAAATTAAGTTTATAGCACTTTCGTTTGTCCACCTTTTTCCTGGCAATATTAGATTAAGTACAAAGGGTTGCATTGTTAATAGTTTTTGGGATAAAGACGAACCATAAAGAGACACATTTCGACGTTCGAATAAACGCCCTATTTTCTACAATTACGATATATAAATACAACAATTATTAGCCGAGTGTATAATATACATTCTGGCGGCTGTACAATAAAGAATGAACAACACATTACGTATCATATTATTTATTTAATCACGCCTAAACAACAAGTGCTCTTTAGAAGAGCTTTATTTAAAAAATTACTGTCCCTTTTTTCAAAGAAGAAAAAATTTGGGGTTTGGCGCATTTTTCAATTTTTTTTCCGCCTTTTTTGACCGAAACCGGATGGACTGGCTGGGTCGCGAAATACCTTGGACTACATTTTGACTTCCGGCGGGTTGGAGAACCGAGCACGAACTGAAGGTGGATGGTGCAGTGCCGGCTTGAGCTTTAGGGTGGGGTGGGGAGGTAGGCAACCCGCAATGCAGCACGCGCAGACGTCCTGAGCTTGGCAAATTATCCCCTGCACACCCTGGACTGACCTGAGACGACGACTACGAGAAAATCTTGCCCTGGTCGCCCCCCCCACCCCCCCTACACATACCATTCATTTTAACCGGCGCCGTCTCAGTAGGT
>JAUELO010000230.1:1644539-1654952 GCA_032357855.1 Amphibolips quercusostensackenii | reverse complement strand
TTAATTAAGGATTTTTTTAACAGTGTAATAGTAATTATAATGTATGTAATTGTGAAAATCATTTGATGATTTTTAACTGTCAGCGCATTTCAGTTATTCATAACAAGAAATTATAAATAAAATAAAAATATAAAATGGGGAACGTTGAAAGGTTACCGACACTGGATAATAACATTCAAGATTATGCCAATCGCTTGAAATAAATAGGATATAAATACACATATATGGGACTTATCAAAGACGATTAGAAATCAACAACGATAGGGTGTTTACAATTCAAAATTGCTTACCGCTTCTGATAAAATAATGATGTGTCGATAATCTCAAGGGGTCTTGTTATTCTGATATTTCGAGATTTTCCTACCACATGGAAAAGTACAACTTTCTAAAACTGTCTAGTCCATTGGTCACTTGCTACGTGTCCACAGTCACATAAGAACGAAACACAGCCTCTAGGCAGTTTTTTTTTGACAAGCACAAAATTTATAAACTCACTGGACAGTATTCACAACACTTTAAAGAAAATAACTGATTAGCCCTTCATAGTCACATGATTATAATTTTATCAATTGTAAATGTAGGGTAAACCTCCCTACAGTGAATAATCACGAATTAAAAACACAAATAAAAAAATAAAAATTAATTTTAATTTATGAACACGTATAGTGTCTCAAATATTAATTAAATTACATTATTTTACACATATTAGTATTTTAAATTAATGATTATCCACTGTAGGTTGCATTATCCACTGTAAGAGGTTTCCCCTATTTAACTTAGCAAATTGTTTCAAAAAATTAAATAAATAATTAAATAATGATAGTGGAGTATTTATATTGTATTTCACGTGACTATTGCAAAATTTGTTTGAATAATGAGCCTTACCCACTTTAAATCACTGATGGCAATGTGCACATTTAAACCTATACGTGCTTCCATGTTTTATATTAGTTAATTAATGAACCGATCGTTGATTCCTAGTTCGGAACCTTCAGTACCAATCAGTCAAAAAAAATTGGTACTTGGCCAAATTTTTCGAAGCAGTGCAACCAGTGGCAAAAATGTGTGATGAAATTTGTCAATGAATTTAAATGTACGCGCGCACGCGTAACAGAGACCTTGCGGCACGTGTGACTCAATCTTTGTTACGTCAGAAATTAGATTTTATTTCGATTTTTTTCAATTAAATTAATTTGCAAATAAAAACGGTAAATTATCGACGCAAAATGTAGTAGATAAATTTTCAATTCACAAAATTAATTTTCAACGAGAAAAACGTTTCTTTAACAAAATAGTTAATTTTTCAATAAAAGACAATAATTTTTAATCAAAATGATGACTCTTAAACCAGAAAAATAAATTTTCAACAACGTATTTCAAATTTTAACCAATATAAAAAAATTATTTCAAAAACAAAAATTTAATTTTTAAACCAGAAAATTAATTTTTAACAAAGTAGTTCAACTTTGAACCAAGTCGTTGAATGTTTAACCAAAAAATATCATTTTTTAAACAATAAGATAAATTTTTTACAAAAAGACCAAATTTCAACCAAAAAGTTCAATTTTTAACAAAAAACGAAATTTCAACAAAATCGTTCAATTTTCAACCAAGAAGTTTAATTGTGAAAAATAAAATTAATTTTGCACCAAGAGGATTAATTTTCTATCAAAAAGACGAATTTTCAAAAAAATACATGAATTTTTAACCAACTAGTTCAATTTAAATTTTAAATTTAAAAAATTGATATTTTAACAACAAAAAATTTAATTTTAAATAAAAAAAGTTAAATTACACCAAAAAAGATGAATTTTCAACTAAAAAAAAAATAAACTTTTGACAAAAAATGGAACAGTTATATTCTCAATTTGAAAAATTAATTTTTAAAAAGAAAAATAAATTTTTAACAAGGTAGTTCAACTTTCAACCAAGTCGTTGAATGTTTAACTAAAACAGATCATTTTTCAACCAATAAGATTAATTTTCTACAAAAAGACGAAATTTCAACAAAAAATTTGAATTTTCAACATCAAAAAAAATGAAATTTCAACGAAATTGTTCAATTTTCAACTAAGAAGTTTAATTGTCAAAAATAAAATTAATTTTGCGTTATGACTATTAATTTTCGACCATAAAAGACGAATTTTTAATAAAATATATGAATTTTAAACCAACTAGTACAATTTCAATTTTAAATAAAGATCGTTGATATTTCCACAGAAAAAAGATTTTAATTTTAAATTTTAAAAAATTCAATTACACTAAAAAAGACAAACTTTTAACTAAAAAAATTTATTTATTCAACCAAAAATGGAACAGTTACATTTTCAATTTAAAAAATTAATTTTTAAACAAAAAAAGTAATGTTTAACAAAGTAGTTGAACTTTCAACCAAGTCGTTGAATGTTTTACGAAAAGAGATAATTTTTCAACCAATAAAATTAATTTTCTACAAAAAAGACGAAATTTCAACCAAAAACTTGAATTTGCAACAAAAAGAACGAAATTTCGCCAAAATTGTTAAATTTTCAACAGAAAAGATAAATTTTCGACCAAAGACATGAATTTTCAACTAAAACGATGAATCTTAAACCAAAAAGTAAAATACAAAAAAAAATTTTAAATTAAGCGCCAAGAATATTAATTTTCAACCAAAAATGGAACAGATCAATTTTCAGTTAAAAATTAATTTTCAAACAAAAAAAAAACAAAATTTGAACAGACTATTTAAATTTTCAACGATAAATATGAGTTTTCAACTAAAATGATCACTTTTTTAACAAAAACAAATGAATTTTTAATCATGTAATTCAACATTCAACCAAGTCTTTGATAATAAAAAAAATATTTTAAGTTTCAATTTAAGAAACAGTGAAATTCAACAAAAAAAAACGAATTTTCAACGAAACAGTTCGAATTTCAATTAACAAAATTAATTTTCAATACAAAAAAAAAGACTTTACAAATTAATAAATATTCAAGCCAAATGATGAAATATTTTAAAAAAAGATCAATTTTCTGCTGAAGACGAATGTTCCACAAAATACATTTTTTCAAATAGGAAAAATCAATTTTCATCAAAAAATGGAATAGGTCAATTTCCATTTAAAAAATTATAAAAATGAAAATAAAATAAAAATGTAAATAAATAAAACGAATTTTAATTAAATACAAAAATAAAATAAAAGCTAATTAAAAATATTGCTATTAGGAATTAAAATATCAAATTTTAGTTGAAAATTCATCTTTTCAGTTTAAAATTGAACCAGTTTGTTGAAAATTCGTTTTTATTTCGTTGCAAATTCAACTATTTGGTTAAAAATTTATGTATTTTGTTAAAAAATCGCCTTCTGGTTGAAAATTAGTCTTCTCTGTGCAAAATTCTTTTTTTTTTTAAATTCAACTTATTGTTTGAAAGTTAAACTGCTTTGTTAAAATTTTTTTTTTTTTGTTTCAGATTTTTTTTCCTAATTGTGGTTAAATCCATGGAATAATTTTTAAACTCGTTTTTAAACGTTACGAGAGAATGACTGCGTTATGCAATCATGATTAGAATCTATTATATGTAGTTAGGAAAGAGCACGTGTTTATTGCATTATTGCTTAATTACACATATCCGCTATTTTATCAGCATTAATAAATAAACAAACAAAAATGCATTAAATTCCAAATTTAGAGCGTTACTCACATTTTTAAATGCAAAAAAAGACAATATTTTTTATAAGAAATTTTATGTTTTTAAATAATGTTAAATAATTTTTTAATGATATCTGCCCATTCAACAAATTTAAAAAAGTGTATATACTTAGGTTGTGAAACGATTCACGGATATAACAAAAAGTCCGAAAAAAAATTTGTTAAATAAACAATTTAAATATATCTTTCCAAGATGTCATTTCGGCCTTACTATAATTAGTACATTGAATATGAATTTAAAACTAACAATTTCTAATGCTCTTAAACTCAAATTAAGAATAGTTCAATAATCATCTCCTAAAATATTTGAGATTTCAAAAATGTTTAATTTGTATCGAATCAGTCAAAAGATATTTTCAAATTTTATTTAAATCCTTAATAATTTAGTTTAAAATCGTTCAAATAAGCATTTGTAAATTTTGTATTGATAAGATAAAATCAAATTTGAGAGCATTTAAATAAAATCGAAATAAATTTAAATAAAATATCTTAATAATCATTTGATGATCTTTTAAATGATTATTATTTTATTATTATTATTAATAAGTAATTAAACTAAATAAAATGTAAGAATGATCAACATTCCTATAAAGATTCAAAAAAACATTTTGAATTCCAAAAAACATTAAAACTTTTTTTAGAAGTTTTAACTTTTTATTTTGACCATTTGACTTTAAATGTTTAGTTATATTATTTACCTTTGCAGTTCATCAACTTTGAATATTCCATAATTATTTAACTTTATACATTTTAATAAAAAAACTCATTTTTTAACACTTCTTTCAAAATTACTATGTATTTTTAAGATTTCAAAAATATTAAATTTTTTAATTTATTGACAAAATATTTAGCTGCAAAAGTTTATTTAAATAAGAAATATTTTAATTTGGAATCGTTGAAAAAACTATTTGTACATTTTATATTGGTAAATAATCTAAGTAAATAACGTATTGATTATTACGATAGAAATAATATTTATTATTTTAATAAATTAATTAATTAATATTATTAATATATATTATATTATTATTAATCAATTATTTTAATTCTATTACAAATAATATTAAAGACAACTACTACTACTATTATTATTATTAATTGAAATAAATAAAAATTGAGAATACTCGCAGCACTTTTACAAAGATTTAAGTAAATATTTTAAATGAAAAACAAAACATTATTTAAACAGTTGGTCAACTTTGAATATTCCATTTTTCAATTATTCAACTTTATGAATTTTAATTAGAAATTGTTGATTGTCTAACACTGTATAAAAAATTACTATATATTTTTCACATTTGAAAAATAATAAATTTGTATAATTTCTTGAGTTTAAAAATATTCTAGTTTCAAAGATTTATTTAAATAACAAATACTTAATTAATTAAATTTATTTTATTAGTTACTTAAAAATTATTTTTAGTAGTTGTTTTAAATTTAGTTTATTAGTTAGTTTATATTTAGTTTTTTCAAATTTTGATTAGTTAATTAAAAATTGTTTATGTTCTAACACTTTTTTTTAGATTACTATATATTTTTTAAATTTCAAAAATATTAAATTTTTATGATTGACTGAGTTTAAAAATACTCTAGTTTTAAAGTTGTACTTCGATAAGAAATAATTAATTATTTAAATTTATTTTATTAGTTAGTTTAAGTTCTTGTTATTAGCTAATTAAAAACTGTTTATTTTTAAACACTATTTTAAAAATTACTATACATTTAAAAAATTTTAAAAATAATAAATTTGTATAATTGATTGAGTTTAAAAATATTTCAGTTTTAAATTTTTATTTAAATAACAAATATCCTTTTTTTAATTACTATAAATTTTTTAGATTTCAAAAATAATGAATTTGTATAATTGATTGAGTTTAATAATATTTTAGCCTTAGAGTTTTATTTAAATAATAAATAGTTTAGTTTGAAATCGTTCAAATAAACATTTGTAAATTTTGTACTAGTAAGATTTAAAAATAAAATTTGAGACAACTCACCAGTACTATAATAATTTAAAATTCAAGTGGATCAATTTTTAACGCTTGACTTTGAAGTTTAAATTGTTTAATTAGAACATTTAACTTTGCACTTGATCATCTTGGAATATTCCATCTTTAGTTATTTTAATTTGTACATTTCAATAAAAAAAATCACTTTTTAATGCTTGTTTTTGAATGAATCAATGTATATTTTTATATATTTCATATTAACTTTTTTTATTAGAATTTTGTCTAGTTTTTATTTTATTTTTAAAAGTTTCATTGCGAATGAAATTGCAACTAAGTAAATCGAGATTTTGAGAAGTCACATTTTTTAAGAGTAAAAAATGCCCTGTGATTATGAAAAATTTTTTCCCGCGCGACAAATAATAGTGATGTGAAAAATTACATTTTTTGATAATGATAAATTTTCTTGTTTAAAAATTTTGATATAACTGAAGAGTCCAGTCAACTTTTTACAAAAGGGGAGACCACCCTGCAGTGGATAATGAACCTACAGGAGATAATCATTAATTAAAAGCACAAATATACCTAAAATAATTAATTCAAATTTTAATTTATTAACACATATCATGCCATAACTATAATTTAAATTAAATCAATTATTTTACATACGTATTTTAAATTAATAATTATCTACTGCGGATTCATTATCTATTGTAAGATGGTCTCTCCTGCATCATCAGTTTTTCCTTTTTTTCACTAAAACTTAATGAATGATTCCAAAACCTGAAAAAAATTTGCACAAAATTCGAATAAAGTTTCTCTCCAACCCCAAAATCCGCAGACTCTCGACCTTGAATGCATGAAGGGTATTTTCCACCCGAAAGGGGTTCTCAAAGAGTGATGCAATACTAATGAAACCCAGGCAAGAAGCACAAAAATGGTTTTGAAAAATCTAAAAAAAATCTTGATAAAAAATTTGAAAATATAAGATAACGTGTCTCGTATTTGAAAATCGATTTCCACTTTCCAATTCATACACACACACACACACACCCACACACGAATTGAGAAATTTGACTGTAGGAAAATACTGATGTGTACGTATTCGCAAATGTCAGTCAAGGTCGATTTTACGAAAAATGTCTCCAATCTCGAGAACTTTGATTGGTCATGGGAAAAATATGGTGGGTTTAAATGGCCCATAAAAAATTGCAAGAGACTTACGCGTTTCGGAGTGGTTAGATTCTTCCCAAGGAGATAGAATAAAAATTCGACGACGGACTACAGCTGATAGATACCCGGGTGGAAAACGACTGTGCGACAGTAGGCACGAACGCCTGAATGTGAAGGCTGAGGCTCGCGCTCGCGCCACACGCCGGCGCAATTGCAGTCTAGAAGTTCTCAACTTTTGGACAGTAGAAATGATAAGCAGGGATGTCATACGATTTTATTTTATTTAGAAAAAAAAATCAATTTGAAAATTTAAAGTAGCATCATCAATAGCACGCTAGGTGAGCGTTTAGTTTTTCAATTCGAGGGGTATATTAAATTAAAATAAATTCTGTTAAATTCTTTGTATTATTTTTATTATTTGACTTCTTTTGAATTTCTTGATTTTTTTAAATTCTTTTGAATCCTTTTGCATTCTTTAAAAATTTTCAATTCTTTGAATTTTTCTGAATTCTTGATATTTCTTTGAATTCGTAGAATTATTTTAAATTATTTAAATTCTTTTGAATTTCTTGAATTATTTGAATTCTTTAAATTCATATGATTTTTTAAAATCATTTTGAATTTTTTCATTCTTTTAATTTTTCTACATTCTTGTGATTTCTTTGAATTCGTAGAATTATTCTGAATTATTTGAGTCCTTTTTAATTTTTTAAATACTTTTGAGGTCTTTGAATTCTTTTAAATTCTTTGAATTCTTTCAGATTCTTTGAGTTCTTCTGAGTTATATAATATCTGTTGAATTCTTTGAATTTTTTTGAATTATTTGACTTTGTTGGAATTTTTAAAAATTATTTGAATTCTTTGGAATTACTTTGATTTCATTAAATTCTTTTTAATTATTGGATTTATTTAATTTGTTAAATTTTTCTTAATTATTGAAATTTCTTTGAATTTGCAGATTTTTTTAAAATCATTTGAATCATTTTGAATTTCTTAAATTATTTGAATCCTTTTGAATTCCTTTAAATTCTTTTGAATTTTTAAAATTCTTTTAATTTTTCTGAATTCTTAAAATTTCTTTGAATTCATAGAATTATTTTGAATTATATGAATAATTTTCAATAAATTAATTCTCTTGCATCATTTGAGACCTTTTGAATTTTTAAGATACTTTTGAAGTCTGGATTCTTTTTAATTCTTTAAATTATTTTTAATTCTTTTAAATTCTTTGATCTGTTTCAGATTCTTTAAATTCTTCTGAATTCTTTAACATCTGTTGAAAACTTAAATTATTTTGAATTATTTGACTTCTTCTGAAATATTTGAATTCTTTAAAATTACTTTAAATTCTTTGAATTATTTTAAATTATTTAAATTCTTTTGAATTTTTTGAATTATTTGAATTCTTTGAATTCATATAAATTTTTTGAATTATTGAAAATTTTTCAATTCTTTTAATTTTTCTGAATTCTTGTAATTTCTTTGAATTCGTAGAATTATTCTGAATTATTTGAGTCCTTTTTAATTTTTTAAATACTTTTGAGGTCATTGAACTCTTATGAATTCTTTGAATCCTTTCATATTCTTTAAATTCTTCTGAGTTATATAATATCTGTTGAATTCTTTGAATTATTTTGAATTATTTGACTCCTTTGGATTTTTTTTTATTTGAATTCTTTGAAATTGTTTGAGTCCTTTTGAATTTGTAAGATATTTTTGAAGTCTAGATTCTTTTTTATTCTTTAAATTATTTTTAATTCTTTTAAATTCTTTGAACTGTTTCAGATTCTTTGAATTCTTTTGAATTCTTTAACATCTGTTGAAAATTTGAATTATTTTAATTTATTTGACTTCTTTTGAATCATTTGAATTCTTTGAAATTACTTTAAATTCTTTGAATTCTTTTGAATGTTTAGATTCTTTTCAATTTTTTGAATCCCCTTTAATTTTTTTTAATTCTGTAAATTCTTTTAAATCCTTGAAATCTCTTTGTATTCGTAGAATTATTTTGTATTTTTTGAATTATTCATATTATTTTGAATTTCTTGAATTATTTCATTTCTTTGGAATTACTTGGAATTTTTTTAATTCTTCCGAATTTTCTAAATTTCTTTGAATTCGTAGAATCATTTTGAATTATTTGAATTATTTTGAATTTTTGGCATTAGTTTGGATTATTTTCATTTTTTTAAATTATTTAAATTCCTTTGCTATTTGAGTCCTTATGAATTTTTTTAAATACCTTTAAAGTCTTTGAATTCTCTTCAATTCCTTGAATTCTTTTAAATTCTTTGAATTATTTTAGATTATTTAAATTCTTTAATATCTTTTGAATTATTTTGAATTATGTATTTAAATTATTTTTAATCAATTGAGTTTTTTGAAGTATTTGAATACTTTGATTTTTTTAATTCTTTGAATTATTTTCAGTTCTTTGAATTACTCTGACTTGCTTTGAATTCTTTTAAACTCTTTAAATTCTATTAAAATATTTGAATTCGTTTGCATTCTCTGAATTCTATTGAATTGTCTAAAGTCTATTGAATTCTATGAATTGTATTGAATTCTATTTAATTCTTCGAGTTCTTTGGATTTCGTGAATTCAATTGAATTCTCTGAATTATATTGAATTCTCTGAATTCTATTGAAATCTCGGTATTCTATTGAATTCTCTGAATTCTTTTGATTTCATTTTTTTTTTTTTTTAATTTCTCTGAATATTTATAAATTAATTAAATTCTTTTAAATTCTTTTAATTATGTGAATTATCTGAATTTTTTCGCATGCGTTTGAATTCTTTTGAATTCGTTTGCATTCTTGGAATTATTTTGAGTTCTTTGAATTCATTTGAATTTCATTTGAATTTTTTAATTCTTTTGAATTTTTTGAATTTTTTGGGTTTTTCTGAATTCTTGAAATATCTTGGAATTCGTAGAATTCTTTTAAATTATTTGAATTATTTTGAATCATTTGAATTTTTAAAATACTTTTTAGGTATGAATTTTTCAAAATTCTTTCAATTTGTTTAGATTCCTTAAATTCTTCTGAATTCTTTAATATCTGTTGAATTCTTTGGATTACTTTGAATTCTTGAAATATCTTTGAATTCGTAGAATTCTTTTGAATTATTTGAATTATTTCAAATATTATTTGAATTCTTTTGAATTATTTTGATGTACTTGAGTTCTTTTAAAGTATTTGAATTCTTTGAATTCTTTTAAGGCTTTTAAATTCCATCAAAATATTTGAATTCGTTTGCATTATCTGAATTCTATTGAATTTCCTCAATTCTATTGCATTCTTTGAATTCTATTAAATTGTCTACATTCTATTGAATTCTCTAAGATCTTTTAAATTCTCTAAGCTCTACTGAATTCTGATAACACATTAGGACATGAAATTTACAGAACACCCACCCACACAAACAGATACTTACATGCCTCCTCCCGCCACCACCCATTTCAAAAGCAACCGGTCATCAACTCCCTCGTTTACAGAGCTGTCTCCATAACAGATAAAGGTAACTTACAAAAGGAATTACAAAACGTTAAACAAATCCTGATACAGAACGATTACACAAATAAACAAATTGATAAAG
>JAUELO010000230.1:1523774-1538189 GCA_032357855.1 Amphibolips quercusostensackenii | reverse complement strand
TATATACATACATTTTTCACCTTCTTGGTAAAAAAAATAGTACCGAAACTAATTTGTAAATTGGTTGTAATAAAAAATTTTCTCCTTCTTGTTATACATAATGAATTTTAATTTGATTATTTATTTTCCTCCGACTTCGATTTCTGTTTGTGAAATACACAAAAGGAAAATGTTAACGGAAGAGAAACCTCATTCATGAATTCATTTGCAGAAACCGTGAGACGTGCAGCTGCGCAAAATGAAATTGAAATCCTACAATTTATTCATAAAAAGGAAATAATAAATATAATAATTTTTTTAATCAATAAACATTTCTTAATTTTAAAACGGTATTATTAATTTCAAAACTCGCATCATATTTATTAAAAAATTTTAAAATGTAATCTGAAGTAACAAAAAAATAAGTTTCAAACCAATAGTTAAAATTTTAAACAAAAAAGATAAATTCTTATAAAAAATGTAATAAAGATTTTCATTATAATAAAAAAATTTGAAATCATCCCAGAAAGACAAATTTTCAACAAAATAGTTGAATCCTCAAACAAAAAAGTTTAGTTTTCAAGCAGTTGTATTTTTGACCAAAAAAGATTAAATATTTTGAGAAAAATGAATTTCCTACAAAACAGTTTAAGTTTTTGACTTGAAGTATGAATTTTTAACAAAAAATTTATTTTTTAAGCTGATGCATAAATTTTTAACGAAAAATGTAAAAGTTGATATTTTTATTCAACTTTGTTAAATTTTCGACCAAAAGCTTAACATTTTTTCAAATTTTAATATTTTAAACCAGCAGTTGCAATTTTGATAAAAAAAATGAAATTTCTACCAAAAACGATGCATTAAAAAAAAAAAAAAAATATTTGCAGCCAAAAAAGACTCTAGTGAAGAAAAGAGAACTTTTAAGCAAATTATAATTTGAGCAGAAAAATAATTTGCAATTTAAGGTTATATAAATCAAACTTTCCGCTAGTTGTTGAAAAATTGAAAAAGATGGTAAAAATTAAAAAATATATTATAAATTTTAGAATCAAAATTTAAAAATATTTTTATTATCTTCAAAACGTCTGAAATTCCTAAATATATTTTGAACTGATACGAATTATTCCAAAAATTTTTTTAAAATATTCTGGATTCGTTTTTGACAATTTAAAAATTTTTTTAAATTTCTTTGAATATTCTCTTGAAATGTTTTGTCTTTAAACAGAAATAATCATTTTGAATATTCCCATGAATCGTAGGAAAATTTATTATTACCTTAAAAACTTTCAAAATCTTTAAAAAACTGCCAAGTTTTATTCCAAAATATTCAGAAATCTTTATTTGGTTTCAAGTTTTTTAAAAATATTTTCAAATTTTTGATTGTTTTTGAATTTTTTTAAAATGATACGAATTTTCCTAAAATGTTGAAAAAATTGCCTGAAAATCTTTTAGATTCATTTTTAAAATAACAATTTTTGGAATGTTTTGAAATATTTTTTAAATATTCTCTTAAAATAAATTAGTTAAAATAAAAAATTATTAAAAATTTTTCCCGAAATCTTTAAAAAATTTCGCACTCTCTTGAATTTTTTCAAAGTTCTTGAAAAACTTCTAAATTTTTTGTTTAAAATCTTCAAAAATTTACATTTAGTTTAAAATTTGGCGAAACTTTTTTAGGTGTAATGTTATTTTTGTATGTTTTCAAAACTTCTAAATATCGCTTAAGCTCATTCGAATTTTTTCTAAAGTTTTGCAATCTTGCAAAATTTTGCTTTAAGATCTTCAAAATTCTTTTCCGAAATTTCAGGGAATTATTTGAATTGTTTTATATTTTTTTTAAATATTTACTAAAAATTAGGGTTTCAAAATAAAAAATAAATTAAAATTTTTCTTGGAATCTTAAGAAAGAAATTTTGTAATCGTAAAACTTTTCAAAATCCTTAAAAATTTTCAAAAGTTCATTCTGAAATCTTAAGAAATCTACATTTTGTGTGAAATTTGTAAAAATCTTTTTAAATTTTACATTATTTTTAAGTCTTTTTAAAACTTCTAAGACTTTAAACTATCTTTTGAAATAATTCATAAAAAATTTTTTATTCTGCAAGATGTCTAAAATTGTCTTAAAATTAATTTAAAAAAAAAAATCTAATTCATTAAAAATTTGGAAAGACTGAATAATTCCAAAAAATAAAATTCTCCATACTGTAAAATTCTCGAATAATAAAATTCCCGAACATAAACAATTGAAAAATTATTTTAGAAATAATTTTTTTTAATTCTCATATAATTTAAATTGGAATAATTGAATTAGTTTTATAAAAAACAAAAAAAAAAAATTCCTCATTCAGAAATTTCAATAAATAAACTTGAAAAAATTCAACCTATTTCTTATATAGGATAATTGAATTAATCTTATCATATATTCAAGATTTTTAAAACGACCTACAATTTTTGTTTGATAGTCAAATTATTCAACTTATCACTTCTCTGATTAAGGAGTGGAATGAAACTTTCTTTAAACTTTTGTATTGTTCGACTGAGTTTTTTTATTAATTCGCGAACTAAAAACAGTTTTAGAAATGGAGGAACTTCTCAATATGAGATTCGCGAGTCGACTGACTCCAGAATGTGTGATAACAGTTCGTCTGAAAATCTCCCCACCCTAAGCAGTTCAAACCCCACCCGGCCTATTATAGATGGTTGAAGTGGACCGTCAAAGGGGTCAATTGTCAGATTTTCCATAAAAAGAATCTCATCTCTCCTTCAAAGAATTTTCTAAATCTTTCCATAGACTTTACGTTTTAGCTTTAAAAAAGAACAAAAAGTCTCATCCACAATAAGAAGCTTAGAAATCATTTTTAAATTTAATTTCAGTTTTGACAGATATAAATGATTGAATATTCAGGGCGTTTTGAAATTTTTTATTATTTATATTTACTAAAGGGAAAGGGGGAAAAGGAAAAAGAAAAAGAGCAAGGGGACAAGCGAAAGAGGAAAAGGGAAGAGGGGAATGGGAAAAAGAAAAATGAGAAGAGGGAATAGGAAAGGGTGAAGGAAAAGGGGAAAGGGGCAAGGGGTATAGGATGGTGGGATGGGAACGGGTAATGGAAAAGGAAAAAATGTAAAGAAAATAGAAGGAAGGGAAAGAGGGGAAGGGAAAAGGGAAAGGGGAATAGGGAAAAGAAAAAGAAAAAGGGGAAAAGTCAGAGAGCAATGTGCGGTTCTCGATAGTTCGGGAAAGGGTGAAGGGTGTAGGGGTATAGGAAAAGGTGAAGGTAAAGGGTAAAATGCGAAAGAAAAGAAAGAAAGTGAAAAAGGGAAGGGGAAAGAAAAGAGGGGGACGTGACAAAGACAAATGAGAAGGGGAAAGGGGAAAAGGGGAATGGGAAAGAGGAACAGAGAAAAGAGGAAAATGGCAAGGGAAAGAAGAAAGGGAAAATGTGGAGGGAAAAGGGGAAAGTGTGAGGGGTAAGGGCGGAAAGGGAAAAGTAAGAGAGAGACGTGCGGTTCTCGGTGGTTCGGGAAAGGGTGAATGGTAAAGGGGAAAAGGGTATAGAAAAGGGGGAAATGTATAGCAAAGAGGAGAAAGGGAAAAGAGTCAGAGAAAAAGGGGAAGGCAAAAGAAAGAAGGGAATAAAAAAAAGAAAAATAGGAAGGGGAACGGGGAAGAGGAAAGGGGTGAAGGGGAATAGGAAGGGGAAAAGAGAAAATAAAAAGAATATGGGAAAGGGAGATAGAGACGGGGGATAGGAAAGGGGAAATTGGAAAGGAAAGAGGATAAAGGGACAAGGGGAAAGGGGAAAGGGGAAAGGGGAAAGGAAAATAAGGCTCGGTCGTCCGTTTTTTTTCAATCCACTCTCGTCCTAAAAGAAGTTTCATTCAGAAAAAAATGATGCTTATAGAGTTTCCGCAAGCCCCATAAAGTTAAACACGTATTCTTCATAAGAAAAAATACGGTTTCGTAAAGTTGATTCAAAATCGACAATATTAGGTGGCTCGAGTTGAAACTAAACGATTCTCCTCACAACTAGCTATAGAGTACAAATGAATAATTATTTTTTTAATTCCACCCCCATGAGTCTGTTTTATAGAGTCCTCACAAAACCCCATACTTGAAAAATTGGATTTTGCGAGTTTTTGGCGCTAATTAAAGATTTTTGCAAGTTTTGAAATAAAAATTGTTTCTAATACATTAAATAATAATTTCTAATGATAATGACATGTTTAAATAAATTGTTTAAACAATTTATTAAGCATGGTTTTCAGCAATTTTCTCTTAGAATAAATTTAGAAAGTCGTAGTTTTTTTTCGTATTTTCTTAATTATTTTCAACTTTTCAGTTAGATTGAGGCAATAATATATTAAATTCATCAAACATAAGTGTTTAAATAGTTTATTATTATTTATAATGAAATACTCCTAGAATGATGCTAGAAAGTTGCAGTTCTTCTAAAACTTTCCACTTTTCAATAAGAGCAAGGTAATAATTATTCGAGTTGACAAAAATAATTGCTTAAACCATTTATTGTTACTTTAATAATATTCTCTTTAGATAATGATGGAAAGTCGCGGTTTTTCTGAAATATTTAACTTTTTGTCTGCTTTTTACTCAGTGTGTAGTAATGATTATTAAAAGTAAGTAAGGTAAAGATTATTGAAAATTAGCAAACATAATTGTTTAAATAAATTATTATGGTTAATAACTATTTTCTCCTATAGTAATGCTAAATACTTTCAATTTTTTTAAGTTTTCCACTTTTAGTCAACTTTTTACTTAGCGAGAGTGTAATAAATGCAAGTGTAAAAATATAATTGTTTAAACAATTTATTATTAATTTTAATAAAATTCTCTTACAACAATGCTAGAAAGTTGCAGTTTTTTCTTAATTTTTGACTTTTGGTCCTTTTTTTAATTAGAATAAGGTAGTTATTATTTAAATTTAACAAAAGTAATTGTTTATACAATTAATTATTATTTAAAATAATATTCTCTTCAAAGAATGTTTGAAAGTTAAGGTTTTTTTTGCGAATTTCAACTCTTTGTCTACATTGCACTTATAATGTGGTTAAAATTAATTATATTTAACAAACATAATTATTTAAATAAATTTTTTTTATTTATAACTATCTTCTTCTATAGTAAGGCTAGATTGTTGCGGGTTTTTCTGAAATTTTCCACTTTTTGTTAACTTTTTACTTAGAGCGAGATAAAAATGATTTAAAGTTAACTAAAATAATTTTTTTAACAATTTATTATTGTTTATAACCATCTTCTCCTATAATAATGCTAGATAGTTGTGGCTTTTTGCTGAAATTCTTAACTTTTTCCACTTCTTACTTAGTGAGATAATAATTAATGCAACTTAACAAACATATTTGTTTAAATAATTTATTATGATTTATAAATATGTTCTCTTAGAGTAATGCTAAAAAGTTGCTTTTTTTAAATTTTTTAGCTTTTCTTTGACTTTTAATTAGAAAATGTACATTTATTATGATCCATATATATGTATTAAAAGAATATTTCAAACATAGTTTTACTTGAGAGAAAGTATGCTAAAAAGACATTGTTTAAAAAATAATTCTCATTATTGCTTATTTATTATTTGTTCGTAACTAAAAAGCCAAAGCAAAGTTTAAAATTTTAGAAAAAATCTAAACTTTCTAGCATTATTTTTAGAGAATTTCATTTTAAATGATAATCAATCGTTTGAACAATTATTTTTTTCAACTTGCATTAATTATTACCTCACTAAGTGAAAAGCTTACAAGAAGTGCAAAGTTTTAGAAAAAACTGCAACTACCTAGTATTAATATGACAGAAGATTGTAAAAAATAATAATTTGTTCAAACAATTATGTTTGTTAAATTTTAATACTTTTCAACTTGCTATAAGTGAAAAGTGGACAACATTTTTTTTCACTTATGGGGTTTTTTGGGGACGCTATAAAATAGACTTACAGGGTTACAATTAAAAAAATAATCATATATTTATATTCTAAAGCTAATTTGTAAGGAGAATTGTTGACTTTCAACACGATTCACTTATATTGATGACTTTGAATAAAATTGACAAAAATGTTTTTTATTCTTATGGAAAATACGTTTCAAACTTTACGGAGCTTGCGGAACCTCTAAATATCACTTTAAAAAAACGCATTAATTTTTTTGTGTGGATTTGATCAAATTTGCAAATACTTTTGCAAGCAAATTTTCTTAAAAAAATATATAATAATAATAAAAATAGATTCAGTGCAAGTGGACAAAATGAATGAAAATCGATATGCCCATTGAATGATAATATTCTTCCAGAATAGAGAAACTCTTGCACAACCGCCCTTTCATATTTTTCTTTTCGATTCAATTTCACATCTTATGTAATATAGATTTTTCAATCAATAGCGATATTTAAGTTTTACTGCTTCTTATCTTTAAATATTCTATCACAAATTGCAAAATTAAAACATTTCAAGATAGTTCTATTTACCAGTTTTATTGTAAATTGAAATAATTTTTTTTATTCTTAAAACAAACCAAGATTCTAATTGTAAACATTTTTTTCCAATTAGCTTACAATATTGAAAGTTTGAATTATAATTATTACCAAACTTTTAAGAAAGAGAGCACGTTTGGGTCTTTTAATTTTTTTTTTTAATTTTATTTAATCTCCTCCTTTTTCTTTAAAAGGGAGTCGTCCATAAACTACGGTACCAATTTCAGTCTATTTTATTTTAGAAATTTATATTTAAAAAAAAACAAATTTTTTAACAAAAAGGTTAAATATTAAATTAAAAAGGTAGATCTTGAAAAAATATGAGTTTTGAACAAAGCAGTTCAGCTTTTAACCAAGTAGTTGAATTTTAAACAAAAAAGATGAATTTTGAACCAAATAGTTTAATTTTCAATAAAAAATATGAACTTTTAAGCAAGAAGATTAATTTTCTACCAAAAAACACGAATTTTCAATTTAAAATTATGATTTTTTAACAAAAAAGTTAATTTTCTTAAAAAAAGTTACATTTTCATTAAAATAGTTACATTTTTAACAGAAAAATTTAATTTTCCATCAAACTGTTGAGTCCCAAACTAAACAACATTAATTAAAAAGAAAATGGAACAGATACCTTTTCAATCAAGGAGGTGAATCTTTAAAAAAAAGGGCTTTATAACAAACTAGTTAAACTTTTAAACAAGGAGTTGAATTTTCAACTAACAAAATAAATGTTGAACCAAATAGTTAAATTTTTAAACAAAAAGATAAATTTTTCATAAGGAATGTTAATTTTTTACCAAAAAGTTGAATTTGCGTAGAAATAGTTTAATTTTTAACAATAAAGTTAAATTTAAACAAAAAAATATACATTTTCAACTAAAAAGGTAATTTATAACCGAATAGTTAAATTTTGTACCAAATTGTTCAATCCTCAACCACACATATCAATATATTCTATTCTCTATATTTCTCAATATTCTTTATTTGCCGGCCCTATTCTATATTTGTTGGTGAAAATCATACCTCGCAGATATGCTATCTAAATATATTGAAAATCAAACGTGTTTCGATTTGATTATTTTTTGATTTGCTTTTTCCAAAAAAATTTTATCTTCTTTTTTTTTTAAATGTAGGTTTCTGTATCTAATCACAGACGACAGCTAGTTCTTGTATTTTCAAAGTCCTTTAGTAGAGATCCTCACACTACGTATACTTTTTAAATCTTATTTTTCAGTCACAGAAGTTAGTGGAGAATCTCACACTCAACACAGTACAGTCAACTCTGTCAATAGTGCCGCTCGCTATAGTGCCACTTCCCTTCAATTTCGTTCGAGCGACACCCCCACTCCTACGCCGTTTTTGAGGCTCACGTTCCCATGCGGGATTCCAATCTCACTCTGTCAATAGTGCCGCAAGCAAATACAGTCAATTTCATGACAATAGATTCACAAAACCACAGATAAAAAGCCGTTGTCGTGTGAGAGCTACGCGAATATTTCTAGCCGTTTCGGAGGGCGATACGTGTGAAGAGAGAGGGCACGGCTCTTCCGAGAAAAGTCGTAAAAGCTCAAACTTTTGCGGCACTATTGACAGACTTGACTGTATCTTTAATTTCGCAAATACAAATTTTCGCTTATATCGGTTCGTCAAAGACTTTCATCAACCCGAGTCGTTCAATATATTCTGTCAAAAACAGTTTACATACTAGGTTTCGGGAGTAAAACTCCCTATCCCGTTCGGCTCTGTCTTGACTTTCGAGAAATATAAATCTAAATTTGACTTACACTGTAAAATCTCTGTCTTACAACATTTAGGATTCTCTAGTACAAGCCTCTTCAGCGAGGGGAAATTCGTCCGCAAATACTCACGGGACATGTTACATTTCCACCACTACGCCTTCTATCTCAGCTGTAAGAGTGAGACGAAAGTTTTCCATACTCAGTGCGGAGACGTAGTGGTGGAAACGAGACATCTGGCCCGTGAATATTTGAAAATAAATTTCCCCTTGCTTAAGACCCCTGCTCAAGAATATAGGGAATTCCTCGGTACTGCTGCGAAAGGCCGCGTCCCGAAAATCTCGTTAACCGAGAGAGAGAGCCTGTCATTTACTGCACTCGTACTAGACTTCGAGGATGAAATCCTCTAATCCGTTTGCCTGTACAGTAAACTAGAGTCAAAAGACACTAGGTTTCATGAGTACAACTCCTTAGCCTACATCCGGTATAATCCTGGATCACTCTCGATTGCCGGCGAGCCCCCCAATGCCAGCTTTGGGCGCAGCATCTTCTTTTTAAATCGTCCTCCACGCGGATCCCCCCTTCGCGAGACTTTTGCTTTGGTGGGGATATCGCGACTGCGCGTTTCGTGGGGTCTAGATACTGGGCCCTGTCTGCGGCCAAGAATTTAAGGTTGCATGTTGCAAGGGGTGATACTTGTGTACCTTACAACGTTTTCTCAATAAAAAAAAGGTTTTTCAAGATAAAGTATTGTCTACAAATAAATAAAACAATATTTTCACGTGACACTAAATGCTTTTTCAATATATTTTTTTTTAGTAATACAAATATAGAAGTTCATTAACGTAAGTACTAATTGAAATTCAGAAATTTAAAACGTTTTTACGATACTATGAAAAATACAAAATAATACTCATAGTTATACAATACTTTTAACTGACTCGAATTTTTCTTAAGATTTTAAAAAATCATTAAAAATGTAAAAAAATTGCCTTATAATCTTCTAAATTTTCCCAGAAATTTTAAGAAAATGTGGTTCTTCTAACATTTTGAAATTCTTTTCAAGTTTTTAAATTATTTTTTTAAATCTTTAAAAATCTCCATTTCAAAAAATCGTTTAATGTTTAAAATTCTTTTTCAATTTCTTCAATTCTTTTAAATATTTTTCGAATTCACTTAAATTTAATTTCTTTATTTTTTAATTTTACCAAATAAAAAGATTTTGCTTTAAAATCTTCTACGTACTTTTTTGATATTTTGGCAAATCGTTTGAAATATTTAGAAACCTTTTTTAATTTTTTGTTAAAGTTAATTTTTTCAAATAAAAAATCATTTTTAATTTTAACACAAATATAAAAGTTATTCTTTTTTAAATCTTTTCAGACCTTCTAAACCTTCTAACCTTTAATAATTATTCAAATTTTTCCTGTTTTTTTGAAGTTATGTCAAATAAAAAACTGCTTTAAAATCGTTCAAATTTTTATTTTCGTGAAACCTTACAAAATTCTTCGAAAATTGCCAAAATATACAAATCACGAATAAAAAAATTTCCAAAGAATACGATTTCTGAGATTTTGTAATATTACCGAATTTGATAATTCCCGACATAAAATTTCCGAATTATAAAATATCAGACACTGTGAAATTCCCAAAACTAAATTAAATTTAAATTGAATTGAATTTGAAAAATTAAAAAATTGTTTCTTAATCAATATCATTAATTTATTGGGACACAATGAAGAAAAAAATCTCAATCAGTTAATAATATTAACGCATTGGAAAATTCCCGATAATAAAATTGCTGACGACAAATTGCCCAACTAGAAAATTCCCTAGTTATTATATTCTCGAATGTAAATGACTGAAAAAATTTTCTTATTAAATATTATTTATTTATTGAATATACAATAATCAAATATTTTTATCATAGAAGAATTTTGGTTATAGTTTAAATTTTTTAGAAATTATTGTTTAAATTAAAAATAACATTAATTTTATAAAAATTGTGTAAAAAATGAATTTAAAATCACGTGCGCCTCGAACGAAAAAAGAAATTTTTTACTCAATTTTCTCCAAATCTGATAATATTTTCTAAACAAAATTCGCATCTAGCACTGATACATATGCACGTTTTGAAAAAAAATTTTTCATTCAGAAGTATATTTTTTTCAACTATTGCTATTTTAAATTCAAACGATAATTTAAAAAATTTTTAAACATCAACAAAATTTTCTATGATAATAATATTTAATTATATTATTTCAATAAAAGAAGAATATTGAATAAAAAAAATTTTCTAATGGCTTAAATTCGAAAATTTTAAATTTAGGGAATTTTCTAGTTTTGATATTTTGTAATTTGGCAATTCGGCAATATGAGTGAAAATAAAAAATAAAATTTTCATTTATAGAAATATTTTATTATTTTTTAAAATAAATAAATATTATTTATTTAACATTTTTTATGGTTTGAATTCGGAAATTTTCCAATTTAAGATTCTTATTTTTTGGCAATTTTTTAATATAATATAATGAATATATAATATAATAATAAAATAATTTCATCAAAATTTTTAAAAATGTTTAATGTATTTTTGAGAATTATTACTTAAATTAAAAATAATAATTAAAAAAGAATTTCTTGATGCAATTTTTTTTTTAAATGTGCATAGAATTTATAAAAAAATTGATCTTGTAGTGAAAATTTTCTGCAAATTCAAATAACAATTGAAAAAATTAATTTGACACCCAATAAAATTTGTTTGTTCGAAATATTTAATTATTGTACTTCTAACGAATTAATATGATTTTTTTTAAAACAATTTTTTTAGTGTTAAAACTCGACTATTTTTTGATGTCGAGAGTCTTGCACTATCGGAGATTTTATAATTGGGTCATTTTCTGTCGGAAATTTTAATATTTGAGAATTTTGAAATTCGTTAATACAATAAACTGTCGGGAATGGTTAAATTCGTAAATATTATAAATCGTCCGAAAATTTTATTATTCGAGAATTTTCATAGTCGAGATTTTTATATTCCAGCAATTTTATATAAATATTCCGGGAATCTCCAAATTTGAACATTTTTTTTTTTTGGCATTTCAGTGTCGGTTTATTTATTTTTCGGGATTTTTACGTCGTTTCGGCCGAATTATAAAATATTCGACACTGTACAATGCCCGTAACTAAAAAATTCTCGAGTTTGAAAAATTAAAAAATTAATTTTTGATAAATATTATTTATTTATTGAGGATACAATATCGTTATATTCAAGCTATAATTTTAGATTAATATTTTTAAAACTTTTGATGGGGATATTTCATTTTAGTATATTTAACAAAGGAATAATATTAATTGGAAAACAATTATTTTGATTGCTTAAATTAAAAAATTTTCTAGTGTCACGAATTTTAGTGTCGTCAATTTTCTTTTATGAATATTATTATTCGTAACTTTAAAAATTCGGTAGTCAAATTAAAGTTCGGAAATTTTATTATTCGGAAATTTTCCAATTCTGGATTTTTATATTTTGTCAATTTCACATTTCAAATTTTTTTTTTCGGGAGATCCGCGGTGTCAGGATTTCTTATTTTCGGCATTTTTAATAATCCCAATTTTATTTACAAACCGCTTAAAATTTCAGCCTAATCTTATTGTTTATTAACATTAGGGTTTAAAATATATATACATATATATACATATATATATATATATGTGTGTGTGTATGTGTGTGTATGTGTATGCGTAAGTAAAACAATTAAAGCTATATACAATAAGATAAGTAATAATTATTAATGTCAAATAAAGAAATAATTAGATTAAATAAACATTGAAATTCTTCTCTAACGTCCAAAGTTTGAAAAAGTCCTAATAATGAAAAAAAATCTAAATATCTTCTTATTATTACTAAATGAAGAATTTTACAACAATTTACTTAGAATAATAAAAGTTTTCAAATAAAAAAATGTATGTTTCAAAAGAGATTAAAATTTAGAATAAGTCATTTTTATACCAAAATTTAAAAACTTAATCTAAATATAATTTTTTAGTGTAATTCAGGGTTAAATGACTATTACAAGGTAGCTTGATAAGGGGCTGAATGTGGCCTCGAGTAGAGATCTTAAGAACAAAATGGGTTATCGATCACTGAGCGCATCCCTAAGATCCCGGTTGAGCAAATACCAATTAGTCCGTGAACCTAATTTGATTGACATTACGTTTTCTTGAGGGAAAACAATTTTACCGAGTGAAAAAATAGTTGAAAAATAATTTAAAAAAATTTAGAAATGATAAAAAACATTTAAAAATTTATTTTAAAATATAATTATAGTTATCAATTTGTAACTTTATTTTTTAATTAACTCTACTTTTTATGAACTAAAGGAAAATACTTTAATACAACCATATTTTCTAAATCTTTATAATACTAAATTTAAGAGACAAAAATTAATTTATTTTTGAAAAAAATGCAAAAAGACGCAGAAATTTCGATCTATCAATGCTTTGCTTTTCTTTAAAAAAATAGTATAATAAAATAGCAATAAATATTAAATTAAAGAAATTTATTCTCAAACATTTTCAAATTCAAAAAATTATAAAATTAATAATTACTTATATTTTTTATGTGTTTTGATGATTAATACTTACGACATTGTCTCTGAGGTTGGAGGCTTTTTCTCCTCCATGCTCCGACTGCTTTCGTCGTAATGATGAAGGTTGATAATGCCCTTCAAAATTAAAAATTGAAAAATCCAATTTTTCTCTCCCTGAAGCTTAAGTACACTTGGTATATTTTTGTACTTGATATAATATATGGTGCGCTTAGAATTAGCGTTTGCTCTCCTCTAGATTATTTTCGCTCCCCTCCTCGAAAGATTTTTTAAACATTACTGAATTTGCAACTAAGCGATTCTATTTTTTTATTTATTTTATCATTACCTTAACAAACTCAAAACTGATTGTACGAACGCTCATACACTTTTTTTCAGTTTGTTTATACAAATTTCAATTTAAATTAGAAACACAATGTTTGTAATAATAATTATTGTTATTATGCCCGTAAATTCGTTGGAAGAATTTTCTTTTTTTTTGGTTTTAAAAATTTGGGGGTAGAAAAAAGGGGTTGGTTCAGCACTTTTCAAAAAACACCTTTCTCTTGAAATTTTCGAGTTGGAATAATGGAACTTCTCGTGTTGGTGTTGGTAGTAAGTGGCTCCTTATTATCAGCCCTACTTTGAGACACCCCACTTGTACCAGGCCGAAAATTTTCAACGAGGAGCATGACACTGTATCGCGAAAACGCGAGCTTTTGGTGGGAATATCTGGAGGCGTATTTTTCTGTCATAAAACGAGAGGTTATCCAAAAAAGTCGGCCAGACACGAGGTAATCCTTGCCACTTCATCTCTCGCTACCCCCAAGTCGATCGAAACTCCCTCATCACTGAGCTCCCGGCGGCGAGCATGCGCAACCCGATTCGCGCCAATTTACCTCTTTTTCTTCCGAAATGAAGCATAGGATCAAAAATTCAGAAAATTAAAAAAAAATCCATTCGAAGCAAGAAAAATTTTATTTCTGTAAAGTTACGTAACATTAGCATAACAGAAAGAAATTTGTTACGTTAATTTTATGTAAGCTCATTATATTTAATATATAATAATATTATAATAATACTATACATAAGTTATCTTACAGCTATATTATTGATATATAAGTATTTCATAATGGTTAGGGAAGACCGGAGCTAAGCGCGCACAATTTTGCATCGTCTATTTTTAATAAAAGAATGGACTTATAAAAAAGCACTGTTACAGCTTGAAAAAGTGATATTTCAACTACAATTTTATCTCGCGATTGTCGATAAGCAAAAGTTTAGTTGATATTTAATAAAATTGACGCTAACTTCAAAGAAGTCCCAAAAAAAGGCGGGAGGCTAAGCGTGCACCTTTGGATTTCTCAAATAAATTTTTTTCGTTCAATAAAAACATTCAATTTCTTATCAAAGGCACACTGTTTATTATTTCTTTCAAAGATACAAACTTGGTTATCTTGATCATCGACAGATTCGAAAAGTGCACCTTAGGGCGCACTTTTTTAACTTTTTTTCGGCCCTAGGGCACAAATGGTGATTTTTCGCCAGCCGCGCATGAAAGAAAAATCCAAATTTCTAATGCAGTCGAGCACAAAGCAATTTTTCGCAGTCTCCTAGC
>JAUELO010000230.1:1484685-1495847 GCA_032357855.1 Amphibolips quercusostensackenii | reverse complement strand
TTGTAATATAGCAAACCCAACCATCTCCCAAATCATCGTCAAACTATGACGCTGGTAGCATAGTTTAAAAGCCCAAACATTTAAAAATAAAAAACTAAACTTAAAGACTAAGTTTAATCTGAAAAGGGGGTTGTTACGATACTGAAAATTACCCCCACTCTACGCCTAATAAAAATATATAAAGCGCCGTCTCTCTGAGAAGTTCAGTTCTATACCTGTACTCATAAACGTAAATAAAGCTCTCGAAGTCAAAAATTCACTTCGAGTTTACACAAAAAAGTTCATTAAGCATTTTCACGCTTTAGAATACAATCAACTATATAATTATCGTAGTTTTCCAAAAGAACACCTTTGTGTTGTGGTCACCAGTTTTAAGTAAATGTTAGTTTAGAATCAAACAATCAACAGCTTAACACCCAGAGTGAATCTCGCTTGTTATCACTGAAGCATTTATTATTTCTTAATAATTTCTTGCGCAGTAAATGTGGAAAAACTTACGAGTTACTGTATTAAAAGCATCAGATTTTTTGTAAATGTTTAGCGAGACTAAATCACCTATCTTTAATTTCGCCCCAGAACAAGTTTTCTGAGCAAGCTTCCTTTTTTCGAAACAATTCAATAATTTCTCATTTGCCAACAAAATTTTATCATCATGAGAAATATCTTTTATTACGGGGAATGAAATTATCTTCTGGATTAAATCATGTGGTTTTGGACAAGAATGCAACTCATGCGAAAAGAAACCGGTACTGCTATGTGCCGTAATATTTAGCAAAGATTCAATACCTGGTAAATGCTTAGCCCAACGAGCATGAATGTCCGAACCAAATACCCTAAATAACCGACCTAATTTCCTCATCACTCTTTCAGTCGGATTGTTTTGGGGATGCCTTATTGAACTAAATAAGGGTTTTATGCCCTCCTTTTGCAATGCCGCACCCCAAAGAGGTGATGAAAATTGACTACCATTATCTGATAATATTTTTGTCAGCTTTCCCATTTCCGGAATATATCTATCAAATATTTTACTCAAATTTGCTTTTGTTGTCTCTCTTTTAATTGGATACAATTTCACATATGTAGAATATGTATCCAATAATACAAAAATATATATTCTACCCCACCGATTAATCGTGGTAGTGTCCCATAAAAATCTACAGTTACTAATTCATTTGGTTTTTTCGTTTTAATAAATTGGAAGTCCCCTTCTATTTTAAAATTTACAGGCTTTACCCTTTGACAAAGATTAAAAGTTATAACAAACTTTTTAATATCCTTATTCGTAACTTTCCAATAAAAAAATTGCCAAATATATATTAATATTTTATAGTGCCCGGCGTGACTTAATTTTGTGTGTATAAGCTATCACTTTTTTAGCTAATTGCATGGGCAAAACTAATTGACAGTTATTAAATGGATGATCTTTTCGAAATAGTACGTGTTCATAAATCAGAAAATTCTTTTCATCACTTTTAGAGTGGATATTATCTTTAATTTCTTGCACTACTTTATCGCCTTCTTGCAAGAGTTTTATGTCTCTAAACTCCTTTCACAAATAGGTATCTACTTGAATCAGATTGCAATGAATAATTTGACTATTAATAGGTACGTCATTGATCGAATCTTGAATACTGAGGATATAGTTTTTTTCCTCTTCAAATTTCCTAGCCAGATTTCTGCTGAAAAAAAGCAGCGATTATGTTCCCAGATCCTAGACAATGCTTAACATCAAACTCGTATTGTTGCAAAATTACGCTCGACTGAATCAAACGTGAATTTTGGAATTTTGCCTGATTCAAAAAAGTAAGCGCTTGATGATCAGTAATAATTTCAAATTTTTTTCCGTACAAATATCTACGACATATGGTAACTGAATGAACGATGGCCAGTAATTATTTTTCTGTCGTCATATAATGGGTCTCTGTTTCGCTTGAACATCGACTCACTAAAGAAATTACATAATGATCGCCCTTTTAATCAGTCTGAAACAAAATTTCGCTTATACCCTTGTTGGACGCATCTATTCGCAATTTAAATCTAGAACTCGAATCATAATGTCTCAGTATGACACTATCCGCGACATTATTTTTTAATTGTATATAACATAGTTGGTGATTTTCAGTCTAATTCCAAGAAGAGCATTCTTTAAAAATATCCCTGAACGGTTCTATATAGTTTGAGTAGCGAGATACGAATTGTGGATAATAATTTCATCTTTCCAAAAAACGTTTGATTGTTTTCTATTCCGCGGTTCAGCAAAATTTCTAATAATTTCTGATGGTATTACCATAAAATTTATTTTCAGTTTGTGTAGAAATTTCACGAGTAAAAGGAATTGTAATCAACGTATTAAAAACATTTCCCTGAAAATCGATGTGATTTAAAGGATTGAAATCAAATTCAGAAATCGTTATTATTTGAATGAAAGTTTAATCATTATTATTAGAAGACAACACTCTTTTGAACGAAGCACGACCGTACAAAGCCAACTCTCCGAAGACACAATAACCGTTAATTATGGCTCATTTTTCATCATAATCGAGCACCACCTTATTATCGAATAGCCAGTCATTACCTGAAATCAGTTTATTCGATGGACCAGAAACAACTAAAAATGGTATCGATTTTTTTATAATTTCCAATTCTGACATTCAAAAGAACTTACTTATTTATTCTTGTTAATTTCTTTCCAATAGCTGAGCCAAATTAAGCTTTTGAAACCGGCAATTCTACAACTTCCTCATGATTTTGTAAATATTTATAAAATTGTTCGGAAATGCAGGTAATTTGACTATCAGTATCAGTAAGAACAGGAGTTAAAAAATTAAAAACAGAAACCTGCAACACTAAACATTTTTTAATTTTTGAAAATTCTTGTGGTTTCCCTTTGTTAGGTTGATCGATAATATCATTTTTTGGGTCCCCAAAAAACTCATAATGCCCCTGACGAGCCTTTGGACTTAAACACAACGCATAATTTTTCAGTTTAAATTATTCGACTGTGAAAAAGTAAGTGGGGGCACACTCAAATCTGGTAGTAGGTCTGGTTGCAAATTATAAACAGAATTAGGTTGAACTATAACCGCATTCATTGCATGATAAGCACGAGTCTGGGCATTGCCATAACCCATGCTGTGAGAATTGCATGAATGCCGCATGCACGAAAGCAAATTATATATTGAATTTGGAGATTGATTTTTAGATCCCGAATTGTTGGAATGTACATAATACGTGTTTTTATTGGCCTGTAACCCACGGATATTAGACTCAAAATCTTTATTTCCAAAATTAGTGTTTTGAATTTGATTATGTTGACGCTTTCGACTATTCTCACGTTCTTCATGTGTCGAATCAAGATGCTGTACTATACTGTGATTAATTTCATATGATTCCAAAGCTAGCAAAAAATATTAAGCTTCTTTATATTGTAAAAGGAAGAAAGCTAGCAAATTTCCCTTGCCGGGCTCGAATCGTCGCGCTGACCATTGCGACTTTATTTTGACCCTTATTGGGATCGTATAAAATTTTTTTGATAATCTGTTTTTGAATTCTACATAATTCGCACAACTATCACGATGGACATCCAACCAAGTTCTTGCTCTACCTTCTAAAGCATTTTCGAAAAATAATATTTTTTGTATTTTTGGGATTTGTTTAGTATCAAAATATTTTTTTAACGATCCTAAGAACTCATTTGGATTTTTTCCTAAATCATTTTCAAATTTAGGTAATTTAACATTAATGCTTAGAGTTCTCAAGCCGCTCACTAAATGATTTATAATTTGACCCGCGTCATCCCTCTGCTCGTATTTAGGCTGCTCATTGATCGGTATTTGTAATCTTTCGATCTTCTTACGCTAAGAATTATTTAACCGTCTCAACTCTTCTATTTCAGTTTGTGAATTTTCTATAGTTTCCTAACTCATGCTTTCGGATAACGTTTAAGTAACATTTAAGTAACATTTATATTTGACATCAATATGAAATATTTCACATTACTTTAAACACTAAATTTCCAACCAAAACATTTCGTAGAACAAATATGCTGCAAATCATTAAACCTTTTTTTTAACACTGATTTTAATTCACGAAACAAAATTTAGATTAATAGGATTTTATAAAATTTATGTTTTCAGTTAGGGCGCTAAACTTTAACTATTCAGAGGACTGGAGACAGGTCGGGTTTCTGGAACTTAGGGGAAACTTCAGAGCTACTCGAGAAGGGAAAGCCTGAAAACGGGGGGTTATTCTGGGACTCATAGGATACTACAGAACTACCCGAAAAGTCGAGGGCTGGAAACGGGATATTTTGAGCCTTATGGGACAGTACAGAGCTACCCGAAAAAAGAGAAGGGCTAGAAACGGAATATTTTGAGCCTTATGGGACACTACAGAGCTACCCGAGACGTAAGCGCTGGACACGGGGGAATATTCTGGGACTTGGAGAAGACTAGAGAGCTACCGGAGTAATTGAATAAATTACATTGAGGCTTTGTTACGCAAGCGAGGTACGCTATAGACTCTGCCCATTATCAATATGGATAATAGCGCAATGATTAATTACTTAATGCCTACATTTCATTTCTACCGCTCTTTTGATAATTTTGGCGCGATATCCTTTACGCGAATCATTCAGACAACTGAGGTACAAACCTGGCATTTTCTGTCGAGAATAAACTTTATGTCGACCGCTCTTTTCACAATTTCGGCCGGATATTATTGACGCCAATCATTCATACACCTTAGGTACAACCCTCGCATTTTCTGGCGGGAACCATCTTTATTCCTCCAGCTTTTTTCATGATGTTAGCATAAAATATTTTATACATACGTATAATATCGCCTCATCTTATGAATGTTTACCGAATGTTCACATGAAGTGTTTTCGTTTGTCGTTTTTCCAAAATATAAAACACAAAACAGATTCGTTAAGACAAATTAGAGAGACGTTCGATAATCAGGCACATGTAGCATTAGTGATTATACTCACGTATGCACCTGCAATTTTTACTATAATATATATCGCATTAATGGTTTATAGATCTGTAAAAATGCACTACCTTCAAACACTTCCTACAAATCTGTAAAGCACAACATACACTTTCGCCACCGAAAATAAACTTTTTTCTCTATGCTTGCGTAAGCAATTACTATTTTTTTTAAATCTATTACATAAATTTCATTTTATTTACGGTGCATCAGCATATCCTTTTTTTTTTTATCTTTGAAAAGAGGTATTGACAGGCATGAGCTGCGTTTATTCAAACATCTATAAGTGGCCGGATTTGCATAGCATGTATTGCGGGGATGCAAAACGTCTGGCACTCGCGGCCAACTTCTTTCTGCTGAAGCTGGTCAAGAGCAGTTGTTGCTGAAACAGGTTAGTTGTTTTTGCTGCAAGAGTTCTTACATAGCTTGTTGCTGCAGCAATTGCTGATGGTGTAACGGTTGTTCCAAGGAACGCTCCTGCAACATCTGCAGGTACTACCGCAACCAGGGGCTGTAAATCTGCTCCATGTATGCAGCCCTGCCATTCATAGCGATTTTCTCCCCGTCCTCCAAACCCTCGAGGTCCATTTCTCCCCATTCATCATCCATACTAATATAATCCGCTTCCTCTTACTCCGGTTCTTTTTATATCTCTGTTTCTGAAAAAATTTTAAAAAATTTAAAAAATTAATCTTTGTAGTTACTCGAAAAACATTCTTAAAACAAGGAAAAATAGTTATAAACAAATATCACAATTAACACAGATACTACTATCTGTTTCAAAACCCCTGGCCATCCTACAAATTAGTGGATAACTTAGTTAAAAAAATGGTGAAAAAAGGAAAAACATCTTGTTAATTCTCATTTCATTACGAATTAGAACAATATCACTTAACCGTGATGCGTTCATAAGTTTCGATGCTGACTTGCAAAGAAGGTGAAAAAACGTGGTCAAAAGCACTTTTTATAACTTGGTCAACTTTCTACCGTCGTATTTCGTAATAAAATGCATGAATTCTTCTGCAAAAAATCGAGTAGCTACCTTGAAGTTATATTCATGCGTACATTTTGAAAAAGGTTTAAAAATATTTATGACTTTGGTGTCGGCAGTAAATAAAAGCGAAGGATGGTAACTCTGCTTTAAATCAAGCTAAAAGGCTCTACTGAAGGCTTGAAATTTTCTAAAAAAATTAACAACTTCAATGGCGAGTCTTTAAAAACAATTAATTACATTGATAACACGCTATTGCATATTATTTTTGTTTGTTTTTTTCTATGGTGGTCGGTCTCAATTGTAATCGATACATTGAAGGGGATACTCTACACTATTGTCAAAGTCGGTTGACCCACGCAGTACATTCTACTACACGTACGAAAGTTGAAAAAAATAGGACACCATAGGTGTATGTACATTTTCCATTTTTCATTTCGAATGCGAACTGAATTAATAGAACCCAGTAAGAAAACACAACTATTTTTGTTTAAAAGTAAATTTTTGTTGTTGATAATTTCTATTTTTTGCTTATAAAATATTATCATTTGCTTGAAAAATTATTTTTCTCTGATAATTCGTCATTTAGTTTGGCAATATATCTCTTTTGGTAAAAATTTAATTCTTTTTGGTTGAAAACCATTCTTTCTGGTTAAAAATGCAACACTATGGTAAAAAATAAATCTTTTTCGGATACGGATTTAACTATTTTATGAAAATTCGTGCTTTTTGGTTTAATTTAATTGTTTTTTATTCAAAATTAAAATCGTTTTTTAGTTGAAATATCATATATTACATTTTTTTTAGAATTCATAAAGGAATTCATCCTTTTGGCTTGTTAATTTAAGTACTTGATTGAAAGTTGTACCACTCTGTTTTAAATAAAATTTTTGGGTCGAAGATTTATCATTGTAATTAAAAGTTTATTGCTTTGCTATAAAATTTTACCATTTTGTTGAAATTTTTTTTTGGCAAACATATTTTTTTTTATTAGAAAATTCAGCCATTCAGATGTTTAAATATTCTCATAAATCTTACTTTAAAAATTTATTTATTCGTTGTCCATATCTTTGAAAGAATAAGAAAATTGTCCACGTCTTTGGGATTAACAATATATTTCTGTTTACAGATATCTGGTACACTTTATGAGCCGAAGGATCAAGCAGGATATGGATACTCTGGAACCCGCTGAGAGTCTCACCTACTTCCTCTGTGCCTCCAGACCCAAAAGGAGCGGAAACCCACAATGTACAATGGCGTGTTATTGATATAATTAACTGTTTTCAAAACCCCAATATCGAATTTTCTGATTTTTTTGAAAAATGTTGAGCCTTAGTAGAGCCGTCCATCTTGATTAGAAGCTGAGTTTGCATCCTTTGCTTTTATTTACTGTCGACACTAGTCGTCACTAGTGACTTCCCTGGTGGTCACCCAGTGACAAGTGCATATTTCCTACTCAAAGCAGTAACATGTTTTAAGTGTATGAGGTAACATTATCCCGCCGGAGTAATCACATGCTTGTAATAAAGTGATGTTTGGGAAAATAGTATGCAATCATAGATTAACCTTAAAATATATAGCGTTTTGGAATAACAATAATTATTACTGTTGCAAAAATGTTAAAATGGGACATAATTAAATGATTAATCATTGGCGGGAAAGTAATATAATATTATAGGCTTCCAAATTGGTAAAATAACATATGAATACATACTTTATAATTGAAATAGCGAGATTTGTCAGATAAACCTTTACAAAAAAGAAGTGATATTAAAGGTTAAAACCAAAATGTATATGTAAATAAAAATGAAATATTGAATTTCAAATGATTAAATAAAGTATTTATCTTCTAAAAAATTCTTTCTACATAAGTAAGTGTAATTACTATTGTGTTAAAATTGCAAAGCTGCCGTCAAAAGTTTTATATAATAGACTTATACTTATCCATATATAATACGTCTTTTTCATAACAATATGCGACAATACGTAGCAATTCGAAGCTTCTTAGGAATTGTGAAAGGTTTCAAAAACAAAGTTTTTAAAAATTCCTAGTAAAATTGAAAATGATTTTTTATTTTTAATAATTAATTGTAAGAGAATATCCGTTCAAAAAGCCTTCAAATGCTTTGAGAAAAATTCCAAAATAATTAAATATTTGAAAAGATTTAAAAAATCTTTTAAAAAAATGTAGACTTTTATGAAAATTATTTTAAAAAATGTTGAAGTTTTTTAAGGATTTTAAAATAATATGTTGCAATTTTTTTAAGATTCTGTAAGGTGTTAACATAATGGAAAATTGTTCTTGATATTCCTCGAAAAATATTTTTATTCAGAAAAACTTTTAATTGTTTAACTCTTTAATGTTTCTAGATTAAGATTGCTTCAAATGATAAAATTTGGAAAATTTAAAAATTTATTAATTTATTCTTTAATTAGCATCTTCGAAAATAATAACGTGGACTTATATTATGTAAACTGAATCTAAATCATCGAACAGTACAATTTACAAAAGTTAAAAAATGCTTTATTTTGCAGTATAAATGCATTTAATTGAAATGTTGTTAATTATCAAGTGTTAATAGCTTTCATTTTATACGTTCAAATTATCAAGCGTTTTAGTAAAACAATGTTCTTTTAATTTTAGAATTTTATAATTCACGAGTTGAAAATTTTATTTATCTATTTATATTTTAAACTGACTTAATTTTTTGTTTAGAAAATTGGGAAAAACCTTTTGAAACCTGTTACAATTGTATATAAAAATAAATTTTAAAATAAAAAAATTATTTCATATTTTTTCAAGAATCTTAAGTAAGGTTTTTTTATAGTTTTGAAAACTTTCACAGTTCTTAAGAAAATTCTATGTATATATGTATATTTAATCTCTCCCTTTAACTGGTTTGAGGGCCTCTGCTCCCTGTACATCTGTTTACATTCCATTCTTAAGCTAACTTAACCACTACTTATATTTGAATGTTTCGCCTTACTTAAAAACAATAGTGAAACTAATAATAATAATTTTACAAATGATCGGTCTTCCAGGGCTTTGGTTTTCTCTTCTGATAAAAGACATTTCTCAGCGATTTTTAAATTTGAACTTTTTGCTAGTTACTTTCCCCTTAATAGGATTGTCCGTTTGTTTAGGTACTGTTCACTTGCTTGCTCCTAGTTCTTCTTATTTCTTCACCCACGTCACTTTCTGTCCACTACCATCCAAAATCCATCTTACACATTCATCTACACTCAACTGTCCATCTTCCTCTCCCGTACACCTCTTTAACACATGTGCCTATGCCTCTATTTAATAACCACATACCCTGCACAGATTCTCCTATTTTCTCATCCAATATATACAAGCCTTAACTCCATCTCCCATTCTAAACCGTACCACCCCACTCTATTTATATCCTTTTTTACTTTTTGTAAATATTCTGGTTCCGTTCCCTCTTTAACCATCATACCTCGTACCTCGAATCCATTATATTTTTCTATCTCTTTTCTCCGTGTCTTACTAATAGCTCTAACTCTATGCCCTGTCACTCCAGTATCCCTTTTCATATCTGACAAACCCTCATCATTTTTTCCCCTTTTAACTCTTATTTCCAATTTTCAAAATTGCCTCTCGTCTCCTTATTTCAAATTTCGCTTGATCATATTTGTGCTATCCTGCTCACCTTTCCCTCTTTTAGCTTCTCTTAAAACATCCAGGCTCTCTTAATTTGTCTAGTTACCATTTTTTCCTTCCTAATTCTTTTCTCAACATGTATGCTAGTCAACTCCATCTAACCCCTATTTTGCATCTCAGGAATCTCTCACGCATTCTTTCTACTTTCTTATGTTCCTTACATCCCCAGATCTCCACTCTATAACACAATACTGCCCAAACTAACGCATCAAATAGCCACTCATCCTCCAACCGCCATTGAACCTCCTCTTTTCCATACCCTATACTTAGCCCATTACTCTAATCACAGATTCGATTCTTTTTGTCACCTGCACCTTAATTTTCCCTCCTGCCCCAAATCATACACGTAGGTAACAGAACTCCTTTACAATTTCCACTGATTGTCCGTTTATCTTCCAAACGTAATCTGTGTTGGTCTTTTTACTTCTGTAGCACATTATCTTGGTCTTCTTCACGTTCACCATAAAGTCTTTTTTTCACACATACTTTCCCTTTCTCCTTCAGCTTCCCCTGTGAGTCTGCCAGCATCATAATCAAAAGTAGCGGACTCTTCGGGCACGCTTGCCTGAGACCTCTTCCTGTCTAGACTAACTCCTCTTTTTACTTTCTTATCTTTACCCTAATCCTGGCTTCTGTAACAAAATTTCTTTATTCTCTTCACCAATCTTTCCTCTATTCCCTTCTCTTTCATTGTCTGCCATAGTAACCCTCTGTTTACTGAGTCAAACGCTGCATTAAAATCGACAAACAATGGGACTAATTTCCCTCTCTTTCGCCCTAAATTTCTGTTAACCAAGTAGTTGAGAACATAAATCTTATCTATAGTCCTCATACTTTTTCCTAAACCCATCTGGTTGTGCGTTTTACTTTCTTTTTCTTCTATCTGACTTTCTGACCTTTTTCTTAAAATTGTTTGCATATATTTTATAGCACAATGGCATAAGAGTAATCCCTCCGTACTCCTCAATCTTCTTGCCCTTCCCTTTTTTGACAAACAGTACGGCTAGGCTTGTCATCCACACTTCCGGCTACCCTTTTCCTTCACAGACCTTGTTGCTTATCTTCCACATCCCTTCCATAACGCCTTCTCCTCTATACTTCAACGCTTTATTATATATACCAACATTCTCTCATGTTCTCTTTATCTCCCATTATACTCCCCCTTAACGATTTCCCCCTTTCTACATTTGCTTACACACTCTTTTATTCTCTCCTTAATCTCCCTGCATTTCTTATTCCACCAACCTCTTTTTCCCTTTTCTTTCTTCTTTTATATCTATCTCATCCCTTACCTTTTCAATCGATTCCTTCAGCCTTTAAACTAACGAGTCTACTTCTTCCCATTTATATACCTAACATTTCTACTTTTCCATTTTTTGTTTAAACTCTTTTGATTTATTTTTCCCCAGACTCTTATTTTCGTATTTTTTTCCCCTTTTTGCTTTCGCCCTATGTCGCGCTTACTGACGCCACCTTTTATTGAAGCTATTACCGGGA
>JAUELO010000230.1:1446030-1459336 GCA_032357855.1 Amphibolips quercusostensackenii | reverse complement strand
TTTTTAAGAACGGCACTTATCCGCCAGCTCGTCTGGCGTTGTATCCTTCAGTCCCTTAGAGTGAAAGGTATCTACTAGCTTCGTCCTGTGAGATCCCAATCAACCTTTGTTCAGAGAGATTAGGTATCTGACAGACTTTTCTGGAGCGTCCTAACTTTTCTTCATTATAAGAAAATTCAGGCGGCTTGCGCAGTTTGTCTGTGTCAGTTCGAACGCAATTCAGGACTGTCGGTTAATCTACGCACGACTCTGTAGTGCGTAATAAAGTGCAATAAACTTCTAATCTGTCTTGACTAAAAAATCTTTCCTATTTGAAAATTCAACTCTATTATGAAGAAATCTTATTTTTTGTTTAAAACTTTTCGTATCTTAGTAGAAATTTGATCAGTTGCATTTCAGGATTATACTATTTTCTTAAAAATTCGTACTTTTCATTTGTATTAAGCTCTTTTTAATTAAAAATTAAAATCATTTAGGTTGAAATATCGACAATTACAGATTTTTTTGGAAATTTGTTTGTTAGTTAAATTCAACTGTTGATAAGAAAATTCGTCACTTTGGATTGAGGATTCAACTGTCAATTCAAAAATTTATCTTTTTAGTTTGATAATATTACTATTTAGTAAAAAATGCAACACTTTTTGTTTTAAAATTAATCTTTTGTGTTAAAAAATACAACCATCTTGTTATAAATTTATCTTCGTAGGTTAAATTTTTAACTATTTGTTTAAAAACTTCTCTTTTTTGTTTGAAAGTTTCAACATTTAGTTGTATGTGCAACTATTTAATCTGAAATAATTATGTTTTCAATTCAACTGTTTAGTTTAAAAAAATCATCTTTCTTAGTGAAAGATTCACCTTTTTGAGTTGAAACCTCAACTGTTTTTTAGGAAATTCAACAGTTTGCTTGAAAAATCAAATCTTTCAAAGAAAATTCATGTCTTGGTAAAAAATTATTCTTTTTTTGGTTCAAAAGTAAACTAGTCTGTTTAAACCGACAATTTGAATATTATTAATAATAATATTTAGCCAAATATAGTTAAAAAATATAAATACAAATTTGTTGAAAATTAAAGGAGGGCCTTATTACTTCTGATTCTCAATTTTGAGACTAAATTGTCCTAAGCTTTTGGAAATAATTCAAAAATTTGTTTTAATTTCGATTTTCTGCTTTGAAAATAAACGCGCAATACAAATTTACATTTCAGGATATTCTAGAATGACTTTACCACGATTGAATGGACAAATAAGAAAAGTCATTTCCTTCAAGTGGAGCAAATAGTCGAGGACATCTCTTCGCTTCGGAATTTCAAATAAAGAAGGAACACGTGAATCACTGACAAATTCCAAGCCTCCAGCTTGATAATAGAGATAAAAGTGAGCCAGAAATTATTATCCTCACAGATTTTTGATTATTTTTTTAACATAAAATTTGAAATTATGATATGATTTCATTGTTAAAATATATTAAGTTGTCAATATCAATTTTAATAAGATATTTTGCTGGACAAAATTTTTTTTTAAGTCTTTTTAAAACAAATAGTCGCAACACTGAGCTGTTGAATTTAACAGAGAAGATTTTTTTACAAAATTCTATTAAATCATTAATTAAAGCAGATTCATTTTTAACCAAGCCGTTGCAATATTAACGAAAAAAGGTAAAATTTCTACTAAAAGAAATTAATTCTCAAATCTACAAGACAAATTTTTAACAAGAGCTAAATTTTCAACAAAGAAAAAGTTTTGAGTTATAAACAAAATTTTTTATTGGACATGTTACATTTTCAAGTTAAAACGAGAAGCATCATACACAGTAGTTACATTTTCACTCAAACAATTAAATTATTAGCAAAGAAGATAAACTTTTAACCAAAATAATTAATTTTCTACTAAAAAAGACAAATTCTCAACAAACTGCATAAATTTTTAACCAAGTAATTTTATATTTGACTGAGGAAGATTTATTTTCTGCCAACAAGATGGAACTTCCAACTTATTGAATACATTTTTAACCAAATAGTAGAATTTTCAAGCTGCTTCATTATATTTTGATCAAATAGTTTGATTTTTAAACTAAACCAACCTATTAAGGGAAAAATATTAACCTTATTTAGTTTACAAAAATTAATTTTTAGTTTGAAAAAATTTTTTTTAAATGATGAATTTCTCAACAAATAGTTGCATTTTCTAGCATATTGTTAAATTTTCAAATCAAAGAGACGAATTTTCTAAAAAGCATTTGAATTTTTTGCAAAAAAGTTCATTTTCAACTAAACAGTTAAATTTTCAACCACTGTCATACATTTTCAACCAAATAATTGACTTTTAAAACTAAAAGATATAAATTTAAAATAAAAAATAAAATACTTAAATTTACTTCAGAAAAATAAATTTTCAATTTTAAAAACTAATTTTATAAAAAAAAAATTTATTTTTTTCAAATAGTATAATTTTCTAACTTATTGTTTAATTTTGAACCAAAAAAGGAATTTACAATAAAAAGCATTTTAATTTTCAACCAAAAATTAATTTCCAACCCAATAGTTAAATTTTCAATTCAGTACATTAATCTAAAAAAAACGCACTTTTAAAAAAGTAGTTTGACTTTTCTAATAAAATAAATTTTTCACTAATAATTTTACTTATCTAAAATGACGTCACAATTTATATTATTTTGATTTCTAAAATCATAGCAAAGCCATTTTTTAAAGTTTTCATTTTTGGTACGAAAACTACCTTGAAAACATCTTAGAGTTTCCTATTTTCCATTATTACTTGTAAGCGATTATAAAAGAATTGCATTTATTTATTTTATTGGTAAAAGATTAAAAACTGTTTATAAAAATTTGTAAAGTTTTTGTTAAAAAATTAATTATTTAATAGAAAAATTATTTATTCTATTTTTAAATTAAATTGATCTTTTAAAGTTGAAATCTCATCTCTTTGGTTAAAAATTTAACTATTTTTGATTAATGGTTAAATCTTTTTGTTAAAGAGTCTGTTTTATTTTTTTTCATTTATCTTTTTCAGTTTTAAATTTTATTGTATAGTTGAATATTTAATTATTTTAAAAAAATTCTACAAATTGGTTAAAAAGTCATTCGTTTTGGTTTCATTTGGTTTTGTGTCCTCATAGTTTATTACAGGCTTGAAAGTTGAACTATTTTGTTAAAAATTAATTTAATGGTTAAACATTAAACCTTGTTTGTTGAAAAATTATTTCTTTTTTGTCGCTTTAAATAAATTTTCTAAAATAAAAATTCAACTACTATCTTTGTGGTTAAAAATTGATCGCTCTTGGATGAAAATCCGATTATTAATTTTTCCATTAGAATTCATTTTTTTTGTTAAAAATTTAATTATTTGGTTGAAAGTTAATCTGCTCTGTCAAGCAATTATTTTATTTGTAGAAGATATCAATATTCTTTTGAAAATTCGTCCTTTTTTTGGTTAAAAATTTAATTTCATAACAGAAAGCTTAACTATTCAATTTTTAATTTGGAATATTCGAAACATTTTTTAATGATAATTTATTATTTTAGTAAAAAATCTATACCTTTGTTTAAAAGTTTAACTGTTTTGTTAGAAATTCACTTTTCTTGGTACAATAGTAGATTTTTTTTTTACTGAAAGTTAAATCATTCTGTTTTTATATTTATCTATTTCTGGTTGCAGGATACTTCCTTTTTGTTGAAAGTCTACTATTATATTTTTATTTTAAAATTCATTATTTTTTTTGTTAAAAATTAATATATCTTGCTATATTTTTTCTTTTGTGTTGAAATTTAATCTTCTTGGTTAGACTTTGTCAAAACTTTTGATTTAACGTTTCTAATTTTAATTAAAAATTCATCATTTTTGTTGAAAGTTAAACTATTTCGTTTAAAAATTATTGCGGTTTCGTTAAAAAATTATTTTTAACTGTAAATTCAACTATTTCAGTTGAAGATTCATCATTTTAGTAAACTATCAATTTGATGGTTAAAAATTTAACTAGTTCGCTAAACATTCTTTTTTTTTTAAATTAATTTCAAACTAAAAATTTAAAACTCCTATTTCTGGTAAAAAAAAATTTTTTTCGTTAAAAATTTAACTGACATGTTTAAAATTTATGCCCTTTTATTCAAAATTTGTCTTTCTGTTTGAAAAGTTAAATATTCGGTTACAAGTTCTATAGTTTCTTGAAAATTCAACAATTTTGTTAAAAATTTAGGTTCTTCAGTTAAAAATTTAAGTATTCTTCCAAAATTTATCTTTTTAGGTAGAAAATTAAAGTTCTTTGTTAAAAATTTTTATTTTTGGCTGAAAATTTAAGTATAACATTTTCTATTACTTAAAATTTTGATATTATGTGTTCTGATTGTGAACTTTTATTTTTAATGAAAATTGAACTATTTATTCGAAAAATCGTTGTTTTTCGTTAAAAATTAAGTTTGCAGCTGTAAATATTTCAGTTAAAGTTTATGATTTACATAAAAAATTGATCTCTTTTTTTGCAAATATAACTGTTTTATTGAAATTTTTTTTGTAAGGAAAAATAATTTTTTAAATTAAAAATATAACTATTACATTTTTGGTAGAAATTTCATATTTTTTCATTAAATGTTCATGTATTCAATTGAAAATTCTTCTTTTTTCGGTAGACAATTAAATTTCTCCGGTAAACATTAATGTTTTTGGTTGAGGATTTAATTATTTTATTAAAAATTGATTCAAGTTGTAGAAAATTAATAAAATTTGGTTTAAAAAGTATTGCTTATGTTGAAAAAATGCAAGGTTCAATTGAAAATTCGTATTTTCAATTTAGAGTTTAAGTTGAAAGTTTGCCTTTTTTGGATAAATTTAAGTGTTTTTATTTTTGAATAAATATTGTTGATGGTTAGAATATCAACTATAAAATTTTTTACTGAGAATCTAGCTCTTGTGGCTAAAAGCTAGTTTTTTTGTGTTAAATTAAACAATTTTGTTAAAGTAATTTAGTAGATTAGCATGTATAATTTTTGTTGAAAATCCACCTCCTTAGTTGAAAATTGAACTTAAATGATAGAAAGTCGTCTTTTCGTAGAAAATTCGAAAAATCAAACCAACATACCTGTGACTGAAATTCAATTTTAATTATATGAGTCGTCTCGTCCAAATAGGTCAAGTGTGTAGTAACGTTAGTTGCTCAGTCCATTCCACAGATTTTTAAAGCTTGCGGCAAGATTTTTTTTCTGATTTTTAACAGGTAGCGCTTTTCTCACTCTAAGAATCTCATTTATTTCAAAGCATAAACTCGCAACAAGAAAAGCAAGGAAGGGAAACTGATAGGGTCGGTTTGACCTATTCGGACGAAACGACTCATATAATTGAAATCCAATTTCAATCACAGGTAAGTTTGTCTGATTTTTTAATTATATTTTGTTGTCTCGTCCTCTAGGTCAAATGTGTAGATTTTTAAAGAACACGGTTTGTTGTTGACATGTTTCCAATAATGAACGATAATAAAATCGTGCAAATACCTTGGAGTTGTGACTCCAACCAGCTGTTTTTTTTATTGTTTCTACATTAATACCCTTTCTAAGGGCGGTTAATGTAGACGCATGTCTTGTGCTATCAGCTGTGAACACACTGGTATTCACTCCTTCTTGCTCTAAAGTTTCTTTTACCCAACGGATAATTGTTTGTGATGTCGCTGCACAATGAGATTTATTTGTGGTTACAAGCAGATTGTTTTTATTTCTAGTGCAAATACATTTTGTTCTATTTATGTAGTGTTTTAATACAGTTGCAACGCAAAGAAGCGGTTTTTCTTCAAAATACGGAATTTTTAGAAGTTGCTGAAAGCCTTTTACCTTTGATGTCTTTATTTTATCTGGAATCAAAATGTGTATAATTTTCGCTGAATCTTTAATGTTTCCTAATCTTATTTTACTTAGAGTTTGAACTTGTTCAGCCGTAACCAATGCTAACAGTGTAACTAGTTTTTTTGTCAGTTGTTTTCAATCAAAGCTATCATCAGGTCCCATTAAAGATAATTATTCAAGAACTGGGAATGTTTCCTAAACATAATCATATTTCGGTAGATTTTTACTTATGTCAACCGATACAATATGCGACACTGCCGATCTATAGTTATTTAAGGTTCCGTAGGACTTGAAGTTTTTAAATTGCTCGTTTAAAAATTGCATTGTTTTTGAGATTTGATCTTTCAAAGTTAAAATGTTTTCTTTTTTGCAGAATGTCCACCAAAGGCGTATTGGCTTATTGTATTGTTTAATTGTGCCTAACGCTAGCGAGGCTAAGGCTACTTGAGATGCTTCTTCGGAGATTCCTTTCAATTCAAACGATTGCCGGATCATTTCTCGACAACCAGGGTAAGGCTTATTGGGTGTTCCTTCCTCAAAGGTGATGTTAGTAAATCTTTTTTTTTTAAAATAATTGGTTTGGTTACAAGTAGACTATTGAATAGAAGAAACCGTGGTTGTGTTGGTCAGATCGGGACAGCAATTACGCCTTCCGCTTCGTCTATAATAATTTTTTGTTAGACTTTTAGTATAATTGAAAATGAGGGAAATGCATAAAAATAATGATCTGTTCAACAGACAGCAAAAGCATTTTTTGCTATAGCGTCAGGATCTTTATGCCATGAAATATATTTGGAACATTTAGCATTAATATTTGATGCAAATAAGTCTGCATAAAATTTTCCGAAAGAATTTTCTACATCCTTAAATACTTGACTATACAATTCCTATTCCGTATTGTGCGAAATTTTTCAGGATTCACTATCAGCATCTATATTTTCACCTGGACTATTAAAAGAAGCAAAGATCCAAAGATCTCTTGCTTCACACCTTTGCCAAATTTCTCTACACAATGCAGTTAATTTTGGGAACCTAATACTACCCGTTTTATTGATATAGGCCATAGCTGTGGTGTTATCGATTCTTAGTAATATTTCTAGTGATAGTAATTTTTCAGCAAAGCATTATAATCCATGAAATGCAGCTTTTAGTTCTAGAAAATTTATCTGTTTCCTTTTTTCTATATCATCCCACCAACCATGAGATTTTTCTTCATGACAAAAAATACCCTACTTGGTTCGTGACGCATCAGAGAATATTTCGAATTTGAATTTATATTTCTTCATGGGATTAACAGCCTTCAAAATGTTGTTAATCTACCAGTTAAGATCTAAACAGATATGATCATTCATGTTAATTTTTTGCTCAAAATTTCCATCTGTGACTTCTAGTGCGAAGAAATTTGCTCTTTCTAACCTTTTTGTATATAAGGGACCATACTTTACAGATGGACAAGCTGCCACTAAAGTTTCTACAAATTGCGCCAATTCTTGGCAAAATTTAGCAAAAATCGTAGAAATGTACTTTCCATTGAAGGTTCTAACTTACATTTTTCCAAATTCAAGATAAATCTTGTAGATTCTAATAAAGATCTAGTTTCTCGAATATTTTGTTAACATTCACTTTTCGTTTTACTGATCAATAAAATATCATCTGAATATATAACAGATACTTATCCCCTCGATCTCAACTGGTGGATCTAACTGGCGCTAACTCGTATAATATTCCGCCAAATTTAAACCTTAATGATTTCCTATATTTTGCATGCACTGGTACCAAGAGAAATGCATCTTTCAAGTCAATGCTTGCCATGAAACAGTTTTTATACATTAAGTTTGTCGCTGTTTTCCTATCTTCAAGTTTAAAATGTGGGGGTTCTATATATTCATCAAGTTTTTTCAAATTAAGTATAAATATTTTTTCCCTATTCGCTTTAATGATCAAAAAATAAGTTAATATGAATTGGCGACTGACTGGTTTACATCTGGAAATCGCTCCTTTTTCCAGAAGTTGACCAACTGCGTTTGCGTGATCTGCAAATTTTTTTTCTAGAATTTGGGCTCAGGGGGTGAAAAAATTGACTTAACTTCTTTACGACCAAAATTTTATAACCTGTTACCCATTCTAGTATAATTGAATCTGAGGTTATCTTTTTCCATTAAGAAAGAAAATGTTTTAGTCGTCCTTGTTTATTAACGATTAGTCCGGTTGTTCTGACTCTGACGATATGATCTGTTGTCCTGGCTATGATACGCTTGTCTCCCTTTAAAGCGCCCCCCCCCCCCCGTTGTGATTTCCAGGTGTTTCTCCTGGGAGGGCCTTGCTGGCTTAAAGAATAATAATAATAATAATAGATCTTTATTGAACTGCCAGAAACATATACAGTGTATTCAAAAAATATTATTTGAAGAGGCACTTAAAGGGCCGAGGTACAGCATAGCGCTGCTTTGCAACCTAACCTAATGATCGACGTTTTAGTCTCTCCTTGAAGCAATAAGGCGTTCTTATTGTTCGACGGCCGATGATGTGCAGTTGATGAGCCTTTGTTTGCTATTGTGAATTGACGAACTTCCACATCTTGAAAGATATGGCAAATGATGCGACGAGTGACGCCTATTCAACTTTTCCTCCAGCTGTTGTATTTTTGCTACAACTTCTTATTTTCACAACCCGCACTTTTAGTTTTTCTTCTTCTTCAAAGCTCTGAACTTTCAAAGCTGCCGAATCACATTTTTAAAACTTTTTACTACTTTTGAAACACTTTTCACCACTAGTAATTATTTTTGTGTGTGTATTAGACCGCACAGAAAAACGTAATAAGATTCTTAAAGCATGAAAAGCGCTACCTAGTGAGAACCAGAGAAAAAATTCTTGCCGCGAGATTTAAAAATCTGTGGAATGGACCGAGCAACTGACGTTACTACACAATTCACCTTGAGGACGAGACGACGAAATATGAATAATATTATAAGTTAAAATTTAAATATTCAATTTTTTTTTTTTTAATATCTTCTTTAGTGTAAAGTTCAACTATTTGGTTTAAAATTGATATTTCTTGTTCAAAAATTCAACTACTTCGTTGAAAATTATTCTTTTGTGTTGTAAATTTATCATCTTAGTTGAAAAATGATTTTTGGGTAAATACATAACTAATTGGTTAAAAGTTGAAATGTTTTGCGCAAAGTTCGTTTTTTTCCTGGTGAAAATTGATCTTTTTTAGTAACAAATTGATTTTTTCAGTAAAAAGTTAATGTCTTTTGTCTTCAGTACGTCTTTTTTGTTGGATATTCATAATATTAGTTAAAAATTTATATCTGTCTTTAGAGAATTGAATTGTTATGTTGCAAATTTATATTTTTTGTTAAAAAATCGAATAATTGGTTCAAAATTGATCTTTCTTGGGTAAAAATATAATTGTATAGATGAAGATTGATTTATTTTGTGAAAATTCCGCAATTCGGCTTAAATGTATTTCATTTTAGTTCGATTTAATTCTATTTTGTTTTGCCTCTTATTCGTTTATCAGGGACATAAAAGTTTAACTACTTTGTCAAAAATTAATTTTTCAAAAAAAAAAACATTGATGTCTAGTCTTCTGCGGTCTAACGATCAAATTTAAAAAAAATAGAAAAGACAAAGGAAATTATTTCTAGTCAAATTTCTTTAATTGGCAATTGAATTTACATCAACAACGTTTTGACTGTAATCTGTCAGTCATCTCCAGGATGATAATACCTAATGAATAATGTTTTTATAAAAAGTAGTTAAATAACAAATTCAAAAATTTTAAAAGTATTAGTACATGGTTTTCACAAATAGAGGGAACAATTCAATTACAAGGTAAGTAGCGTGCCAAAGGCATTAGAAAATTGAGAATTCAATTTATTATATTGTGGTAACATTGGTTTATAGTGAGTATTTCTGTCTTTTGATTTATAGAATAATTCTTGTACTTATTTATAAACATTTATTCTAGAATTCTCCTTTTTAAAGTGTTGTTTTTTCTAGCTATAATATTTATACTGTCAACATCAAAATGGAAAAAAATGATCAAAATTCAACAAATGTTGTAACAAGTGTGCGTTTAAATTGCCAATTCTGCAATCTCTTTTATGCTCAGCTATTCTTGTTTGCAACCTTCTACCAGTTTCACCAATATAGATTTGATCACAAGTTTAGCATTTGATCAAATATACAACGCTAGATAAATATTTATTTTATTTTTTTCGCAAAACAATTTTCTAATTTATGATTAATTAAAAAATATGTATTAATATCAAATTTTTTACAGCACTTTTCAATTTTTCTGACAAACCTTGTAAATAAGGTAACGAAACGCTGAAATCGGTTTTTTTGTGATTGTCTAACCATTTATAATGTTTACTGAAACTATTGTAAATTTAATAAAATCGTTCTTTGATAACACTTTCTATTAAAAGTAAAGGAATAATTATGCGGTTGTAATGTATTTTCAAGTTGCTTCAAATTTTCTTTTCTAAATTTAAAATTACTTAGCTTCATACATTTTTCTACTAATCCTTTAATTGATCCAATTTTTCAGTTAAATTGGTGGTGTGAATTATAATTTGAATATAGTCCTGACCATGAAGGTTTTCCGTACCAATTAGTAATTAAATTTTCACTTTGAGTTTTTATAATTAAGATATCTAAATAATTTAAAGTGTTGTTTTCTTTTAATTTGTAAGTAAATTGTAAAGAATCTTCTATACTATTAAAAGTATTAATTAATTCTTAAATTTCATCAGTACGGTCTATTGCAAAAATGTCGTCCACATACCTTTTATAAAAAAGTGATTTCAAAATTAGTTGAGATAGTGCTCGATTCTCTAAATCTTCTAGAACAAGGTTGAAAGCAATCGGAAATAATGGTGATCCTATAGGACAACCAGATAACTGTTTATAAAATTTTTTATAAAAAGAGAAAACAGTATTATTAAATACTGTTCTAACAGGTATTTAAATTTCAAATTTTGATATTTTTGTTAAGTTTTAATAAATTGTAATTTTTTTTCTATGCAATCAAAAAATAAATCTAATAAAATATTGTCAAACATGAAAACCACATCTAAAGATAATAATGAGTAAGTAGTAAATACATGTATTTTTTTATTTTTTCTCTAAATTCCCAACTGTCTTTAAGAAATATTTGAGTCGTACCAGAACCAGGTTTTAAGGTGTTTGCTAAAAATTTTATTAAGTTATAAGTAGGTGATCCAATGAAAGACACAATTAATCTCCATTTTAGGTTAGGTTTGTGAACTTTTGGAAGAGCATAGGCCTTTACAACAACACTTCCATGATTTTCAAGTCGATAAGCTAAATTCCTATTTGCTGTTACTAAAATGTTACCTTTAATTGCTTTTACTCAAATCAAATCTTTATGATCATTTTGAAATTTTCAACTGTCATAAACCTTATTGAAATTATTAAATTCATTGATCTTAGTATGATTTGAAATTAAATCTGTAACTAATTTTCTAGCATTTGCTTTTTTGTTTTGATTCTTAACATTTTTAATGCAATTTTCAAAGTTTGCAATGATATTAATAAATGAAATTTTGTTTGAGTTATAAGGAATTTCATGTTTATTACCTGAAGCTAAGGTTTCTGCTATCTCATCTGAAATTGTTACATTGCATAAATTTTTAAACCATTTGTTTATTCTTAATTCTCTATACTTGTTTTTATCATTCAAAAATCTATTTTTCAGTAAATTAAATTTTTTGTTATAAACATCTCTCTGTTTGTACGTAGACTGGACTCTTGTGATATAAAGAAATTAGTAATTTTCCTATCAAGTTTATATTTTTAATAGTTTGAAAATTGCCCTAGTTTGTCAATCCTATCAACTGTATTGCTAATTTTACAATTTAAAAGTTGTCTTTGGTAAGTTAATTTTACTTTTTAAGTTTAGTGAAAATTTTATGATGAACATTGGTTAATCTCAATTTACTAGTACTGTTTAATACATAAGCTGGAATCAGAGATTTTTATATACATCTAATGAGAAAGGTGCGTTGTTCTCTTAGGTAGACTAGCCTTTTTTAAGTGTTGATCCATTCTCCGATGTCATGACGTGTAGATGGACCGTATCTCATACGTATAAAATCTAAGCATCCCATTATTCCAGAACATCGTAGACCAAAATTTTGACAGTGAACTTTTCAAATTTTAAAAAGTAGTTTTAAACCACTTTCCTATAAAAGGTATGTGGACGACATTTTTATAATAGATTATATTAATGAAATTCAAGAATTAATCAATACTTGTAATAGTATAGAAGATTATTTACAATTTACTTACGATTTAGAAGAAAACAACACTTTGAGTTAATTAAATATCTCGATTCTAGAAAACGAAAGCAGAGATTTAATTACCATTTGGTACAAAAAACCTTCATGGTCAGGACAATATTTAAATCATAATTCAGGCCACCAATTTAACGCAAAAAATGGATTAATTAAAGGATTAGTAGACAGATGTATAAAGCTGAGTGATTTTAAATTTAGAAAAAAAAATTAAAAGCAACTTAAAATTACATTACAACAAAATATTCATCCCTTACCTTCGATAGAAAGTGTTATTGAAGAACGAGTTTTTGAAATTTACAATTGTTCTAGTAAGCATCAAAATGGTTAGACAATTATCCTTTGTGATAATTCTTGATGTTTTTGTGTTTTATGTGTGTCTTATTCAAAATTTTAATATTTTTATTCAATGATTTTACTAAATTGTGAGTTTTTTCTTTTTGGGTTTGTTAATAATTTTGAAGCGATGTTTCCTATGGTTTTTGTTGTATTTTGTAATATAATTCAATTGATGGAATTGATTTCTGTTTTTATAATTTTTTATTTTATTTTTCATATTGTAATTTCTTTTCATTTTTACTTTTACATTTTTCTGTTTTTTTTTTAATAGTAAACAATTAATAATTTTATTTAAGAAAACTTTTTATTTTGATTTGTTTTATAAATATTAGAGTAAGAAAAATATGAATAAATACATTAATTAATTAAATAATAATAATAATAAAATTGGTTGTTTATTTGTCTTATTTATTTTTATAATTGATTTTGTTCTTTAATGAATGATTTATTGTTTTTATTAATTTTTATCAGGTAACTGGTTTTTGATTCTGGTTTTTAATTAATTTTTAATATTTTTTTACTTATTTTTATTTTAATAATTTATGATTGATTTATTGATTCAATTAATATTACTTATTTTCTGAAATTTTCATTTAAAAAATAATAATAAGTAAATATATAAATAATAATAATTATAATAATAATAATATAGTTGATATGTTTAATGTCTTTATGTTTATTTATTTTTTCAACTCTGTCTTTTTTAATTTTTGTGAAAAGAGCAATTTGAAAAAAAAATTCTTTTTCTTTTGAAAATCATTTTAAAATGCATTCTATTGGAAGGTCATTTGT
>JAUELO010000230.1:1423969-1436057 GCA_032357855.1 Amphibolips quercusostensackenii | reverse complement strand
ATCTAAGACCTTCTCATTATAGGATGAGAATGTAAAAAAAAGAAATTCAAATCATGAAAAGCTAACTAATTTTCCTTGTTTGTATAATTATAAACGCCAAGACCAGGCATCCTGATTTTCAGATATTAGAACTGTTTTTTTTTTCATAACATAGAAAAGATAGAATATCGAATCAAAGCTAGTGGCATTTGAAAATTCAGTATACTTAAAAAAATATTCATTACATTCTAGAAGGTAATTTATTCACGCTTAAGAAACATTTTAAAATTATCTCAATCCTATGTAAGTTTTTCATTAGAATTTTTGGCTCAAGAAAATGAAGATAAAATTGTTAAAATGTAATATATTGCTTTTAATGAAATGCAGGGTTTAAAGCTGCAATATTATTATTATACTTTTATTTTTTGTGATGAATTTTGCAAAAATAAACAATTTTTATAATTATAACATTTATTATCCATACAAGCGTCGGTCCAATTCCAGAATAAAGACATAAAAATATTAATATCTTTGGTAATTTGAATTTCTACATTAAATAAAACAGTTCTAGTAAGCACAATGAATTATGGAATAAATAATATAATTTTTGTATTGTATTTAAGTTAATCAGTCAGCATTTAAATATCGAAAAGAGGTTTTTCTATAACAACAATATGAGTTTAGTTCTTTATTTTTTGCACCCTCGTATATATTTTAAAAATAGGCTGAACAACACCCCACAAGGTTTTATTGGGAGCAACTTCCAACTATGAAAATGGCAGCGGTAAGTTGCAAAAGATCTATATATGCAGCATCCATTAAATGTCATGTTTGTCACCGTAAATCAGAGTAAACTTTCAGAACTTGCAGTTTTTTTCTCTATGTTTTATTTACGAATAAACTGCCAGTAGTACTCATTAATTTCATTTTTCATAGATAGAAATCGCAAAAATTTGATTTCACCTACTTATTTATTCCCCTCGTTAATAGATCTAATTGTGAGAAAATTAATCAGTCTTTATTCTGGAATTAGATTTTTTTAAACAGCACACTATTTACTATTACATGATTCTTTATGTAGGAGTATAATTTAATATATATCTTATACGATAGTGATTTTTTTCTTATCATCATTCATACCTTTTCTATGCGTTTTTCATTTTACAGAAGAATTTTGAATATGATAATCTGACCCATATTTATTGCTAACTTAATATATGATGTATGAAATGAAATTTTTTTGTCATGTTTTTTTTATACGCATATAATTATTATACAATAACCTGACAACATGGCCTAAATATAATAACAATAAGAAATATGAACGCATAACATAAGGGACTAAGTTTAATAGTGAATATATATTGTGATTTGTTCTATATTGGTCTTCAGAGTGCAAGATCAGTATTTAATATTGTTAATGACAAAATATTTCTGATAGTAGAGGACAAGTAGAAATATACCAACCTATGGGTGTATGCCAAATTGCTTCTGTGCAAAAAGCGTTGGGTTTTATATTACTCGAAAAGTGAATATTTGTTAACAAATCATAATTTACAGCTCTGAACATTTACGTATCGATCAAGAAGAACAAGACCCTTTTATCGCGATTTGCTTGATGTAAAATTAATGACACTTTACCAAGCGGCACCACACAGTGGGGCAAAAAAAGTACACGTGGACGAATCAATTTCTAGACTACACTATTCATCCGATTTGAAATTTTTTTTCAAATAAAAGCTTTTTCAATGTTGAAAAGATTTGTGTCATTGAATTTTTCTAAACTGTTTGAAATTTTGTTATTTAACAACAATGTTGAAATTTCTTTTTATCTTCTCTCAAGTGCCATTTCTTTTGAGACATTCAGATTAATCAAAGAATATCTTAAAACAGTGTTACAACTATATGGGAGTAATCTTCATTTGGCTAGAATGATTAAAACAATTTTTTATTATGTTATAAATAAATTAATGATGAAAAGTCATTTTTTGGGATTAGCAATGTTTATTTTATTAAAAATAATAGATTTTCTATAGAATGTGAAGAACATAAATGTTTCATTATCATTATTAAAAAATATATACTTTCTGGTAATTGTTTAATTAATTTTTATGACAAACTCACAGTTTGGCGACTATTTAATAAACAGGCTCAATTTTTGTTTATCGAATCAACTAGAAATGTCTTTCCGATGACTCTTTGCTATGATACGTTGTAAATTAGCTAATTTGATAATTCAGTTTCACAAACATACGTACTTTCGAGTGAAAATACAAGGAATTGTCAGATATCTTATTAATCAATCGGAAAAAAATGGACACAAAATTCACTTGTTTATATAAATTGATTAGATAATGAATAATTGTTGTCAATTTACAAAGTATCATAGCAAAGAGTCATCGGAAAGACATTCCTAGTTGATTCCATTAACAAAAATTGAGCCTATTTATTGTAACTGTAAATTTGTTTATACAAATTATTTAAATAATGAATAATTGTTGTCAGTTTGCAAAATATCTAGCAAAGACGCATCGGAATGACATTTCTAGTTGATTTCGTAAACAAGAATTTATCCTATTCATTAAAAAATCGCCAAACTGTGAATTTGTTTATAAAAATTGTTCAAACAATTACAATCACTGTTTTGAATTTTTGAATTTTTAAATGGCTTTATATAGCAGAAATATGCTACTACGTTTTTATCTAGAAAATGGAGACAGGAAAATATAATAAATAATACAAATTTTCAGGATTAAAAAAAAATGAAACTAATTCAAATGATACATATTTATTAAAAGTTTTTAAATAATTTCAAAAATAAATTTAAATTAAAAAAATTTTTTAAAAGATACAAATAAAACCTAGATTTTTGAACTTAGAACGAAGAAGCTTTTTAAGGACTTTAAAACGTTTGGAAAAAAGAAAAAAATTTCTTGAGGTCCCTGAAAAAAAAGTTTAGTGATTTCTTATTTTGAAAAATTAATTTTAAGAGACGATCGAAAAAGCTTTTTAAAATTTTCAAAAAAGAATCTGGAAGATTTCAAAAAGTATTTTCCATCATGCAGGAAAAAATCAGAAAAATTAGAATCATTTTAAAAATATTACATAACTTTGAAAAAATAATTAGAAATTCAAAATATTTTTGAGAATGTAGATTTTTGAAGATTTCTACAAAAAAATCAAAAAATTAAAAATAAAATAAAAGTTGTAAGATTTCTCGAAAAGTTAAAAATGTTTCTCTTTTTTTTCTTAATTAATATGGAAAGAACATTTGAAACGAATTTAAAACATTTCAAAAGATTTCCAAAATTGTGGGGAAGAAATGGAAGATTTTAAACCCATTTCCCTTAATTTGTAGAATAAAATAAAAATGTAAGCATTTTGAAAGATATTTATTCAATAAAAAATAATTTTAAAAAATCAAAAACAAAATGTAGATTTTTGAAGTTTATAATAAATTACAAAAAAAATATTTAAAAATTTATTAGATTACTTGACAAGTTTTAAATAGGCTCTATAATCTTCTAGATTCTTTTTTGACAAATTTGGAAAATTTTCAGTTTTCTCTTAACAATAATTTTCTCAATAAAAAAATTATTTCAGATTTTCCTAGGAACCTCAAAAAATTGTTTCTTTTTCTGGTTTGAAACGTGTTAGAATTCTTTAAAATGTTTTTTTTTAGCAATTTAAAAAAATATAAATTTTTTCAATCTCTTGAAATTTTTTCAAAATCTTGATATATCTTTTGAATAAATTTAAATTTTAACCTTTTTTATTAATGTTTTTAAACTTGAAAATTGAAAATAAAATCTTCCATATTATTTTCCAAAGAACCTCAAGAAAGTTTTTTTCTGTTATTGAAATGTTTCAGAATCCCTAAAAAACTTTTCCTTCAAAATCTTGAAAAATCTAAATTTTTAAAAATTTAAAAAAAATTTAAGTTATTTTTCCAATATTTTGAAATGTCTTTTAAATAAATTTAAATTTAAATTAATTTTTTGAAAATCTTGTTAAATTAAAAAATTTGCTCTAAAATCTTCCAGATTTTTTTTTTACAATTTTAGAAAACTTAAATTAGATCTTACTAGGAACCTCAAGAGAGTTTTTTCTTTTTTTGAAACGTGTTAGGTTTTTTCAAAATGTTTTTCTTGGAAAATCTTCAAAAACATCAATTTTTTAATCTTTTGAAATTTTTTATTATTTTTGGAACTTTTAAAAAAATTTTTAATATGTTTTCAAATGGTTCACATTTTTAGTTATTTTTGGAAAATATTAACAAATTAAAAAATTTGCTACAAAATCTTCCAGATTCTTTTTTGACTATTTTGGAAAGCTTCTAATTTTCTCTTAAACTTAATTTTTCAAATTCAAAATCATTTTAGATTTTCGTCGGAATCTTAGGAAAGTTTTTTTTTTTGAAACGTCTCAAAATCCTTAAAAAGCTGCTTCTTTGAAATCTTAAAAAATCTGTAATTATTGAAATTTTTTGAAATTTTGAATTATTTTTAAAATTTTCTCAAAATTTTTTAATATCTTTAAAAATGATTCAAATTTTTACTAATTGTTCTTTTAATCTTGCAAAATTAAAAAATATGCCTTTGAATTTTCTAGATTCATTTTCGACAATTTTGTAAAACTTCAAATTTTCTCTTAAAAATAATTTTTTAAAATAAAAAAATCATTTTGTATTCTCGTCAGAACCTTAAAAAAGTTTTTTTTTTTAAACCCGTCAGAGTTCTTAAAAATGTTCTTTTTTAGAAATCTTCAAAAATATACATTTCTTTAATCTTTACAAATTTTCTATTATTCTTAAAACTTTTTCAAAATTTTGAAATATGGTTTTAAATTATTGAAATTTTTACCATTTTTTTTATTTTGCCAAATTAAAGAATCTGCACTAAAATTTTCGAAATTGTTTGTTTTTAAATTTGTGAAACTTTCAATTTTTTCTTAAAATTAATTTTTCGAAATTAAAAAATTATTTTCGATTTTCCTAGGAACCTAAAGAAGTTTTTCTTAACGTATCAGAATTTCTTTAAGTGTTTGTTTTTCTTAGAAATCTTTAAAATTATACATTTTTTTAATGTTTCAACATTTTTTATTATTTTAAGACTTTTTAAAAAGTTAAAAATTTTTTTTTCAACTAATTTAAATACCTACTTTTTTTCTTGCCTAATTTAAAAATTTGCCCAAGAATCTTCCAGATACTTTTTTGACAATTTTGGAAAACTTTCAATTTTCTCTTGAAATTAATTTTTCAAAATAAAACATTATTTTAGATTTTCGTCGAAATCTGAGGAAAGTTTTTTTTTTTAAACGTCTCAGAATTCTTAAACAAGTGCTTTCTGGAAACCTTCAAAAATATACATTTTTTAAAATCTATAATTTTTTCGAAATTTTTTTCATAATTTTGTAATATCTTTCTAAATGAATGGATTTCTCACTATTTTTTCAATTTTGCAAAATTAAAAAATTTGTACTAGAATCTTCCAGATTCTTTTTTGAAAATTATAGAAAACTTTCAATTTTCTCTTAAAATTAATTTTTCAAAATAAAAAATCATTTCACATTTTCTTTGGAACCTTAAGAAAGTTTTATCTTTTTCTGAAACATCTTAGAATCCTTAAAAAGGTGCTTTTCTGAAATCTTCAAAAATCTACATTTTCTAAATTTTTAAATTTTTAATTATTTTTGAGACTTTTACAAAAATTTGAAATATCTTTTAAAATGATTCAAATTTTTTACCATTATTTAAAATCTTGCTTTATTAAAAAATATGCACTAAAATCTTCCAGATTCTTTTTTAAATATTTTGAAAACTGTCATTTTCTTTTAAAATTAATTTTTTTTTAAATGATAAATCATTCAAGATTTTCCTAGGAAACTCAAGAAAGTTTTTAACTTTTTGTATACGTGTTAAAATTCTTTAAAATGTTTTTTTTGAGGAATCTTCAAAAATATACATTTCTTAATCTTTGAAATTTTTAATTATTTTTGAAAGTTTTTTAAAATTTCTAAATATATTTTAAAAGAATTCAAATATTCCAAATTTTTATTAATCTTGCCAAATTAAAAAGTTTGCCCTGAAATCCTCCAGCTTATTTTTCAACTATTTTGGAAAACTTTTAATTTTCTCTTGAACATAATTTTTCAAAATGAAAAATCATTTTAGATTTTCCTAGGAACCTTAAGTAAGCTTTTTTCTTGTTTTGAAACATTTTAAAATTCTTAAAAAGGTTCATTTTCGAAATCTTCAAAGTATCGCATTATCGCCACCAATCAGATTTTCGACAGCAATGTATGCGAGATCTCGTTACAACAAACCTTTTAAGAAAAAGGTAATTTATGTAAATGGAAAGTCTGCACTTAATTTGAAATTTAAAATAAGTTTTTATAAACTTGAGAAATTTCGTTCACAAAAAATTTTATATAAATACATTTATTATAAGATTTGATCATTTTTTATCAATGTATATAATTTAAAAGATACGTCCAATAGGGGATATAAGAGGAAATAATGGGAGGGAAAGTGGGGATAATAAAGGAAAGTGAGGAGAGGAAAAGTATGAAAAATGAGGGAAAACAAGGGAAGGGGAAATGAAGAGAGTGGAAGTAGGGGTATTTCGGAACGCGAATGAAGAAAAAGTAGGAAAGTGAGGAGATGTAGGGGAAGTAGGAGTAACTTTGGGAAAGAGAAGTAGGTGAATTAGGGTTAATGAGGAGAAGTGTGTAGAGGGGAAGTAGAGGAAATAAGGAAGAGTAGGGAATTAAGGGAAATGAAGAAAAAAGAGAAAGGTAGTGAGGGATAATGAGAACAGGAGAAGCAGGAAATTGAACGTGACTGAGTAAAGGTAGGCGAAATAATTAGGAATAAGGGTGAGTAGGGGTGATGAAGTGAGGCTAGGGAAGGAAATCAGGGGAAGGTCAAAAAAGGAAGGGGAGTATTAGCTAGGGAAGAGTGGAGAGGGAAAAGTATTGAAGGAAGAAGTTGGAGAGAGGGCGAAGTGAGGGGAGACAGAATAGAGGAATGCAGAAGGAGTAGGGGAATGTAGGAGAAGTAGGGGTGGGAAAGTATGGGATGGTGAGGTCTTAACAGCTTAACTAACGTCTTAATAGGCTACAAAACACTTTTTCTGTGGGCGTGTGGCGCCTACTTTGACTAATTTTCTGAATATGCTTTTATTTTTTTCAGGAGAACGGATGTGGGACGTTTTCAACACTTTTTCGAAAATCCGTATTGCATTTTTTCGAAATTGGCTTGAATCTTTGCACAAAAATGCAATAAACACGGAACACGAATTTTCTACCAGAAAACCAATTTCATTGGAATCTAGTTTAGTCGAATTGATAAGAGACACTGTAGAAAAGTTGAAATCTATTTCGAATGATAAAGGATTTATTATGGTTGCTGTTACTCCTGGAAATAAAATTTCCCCTGCAATCGAAATTTTGCAAACAGAGGTATAATTTTTTTAATTCAATATAAATGAGAATAACAATGATATTTAACTAATATTACAAAAATTTAATATTGAATTAAAATTAAGTTCTTAAAAGTAAATAAAATAATATATATTTAAGTTATCTAAAAAAGGGGTATAACGATGTCACGAAAATCTCGCAATCATTGTTGCTGAATCTTTCAACAATTTTGTAATACGTTACTGTTTTTCGTTAGAAATTGGTATTTTTAATAGAGAAATTATATTTTAAAGTAGATTCAAAACTTTTTAACAATTTCAGGTTATGTTGACGTTTTAAATAAGAAATTTGTATTTTCGAACAAAAAATCATTAGATTTATATACAATGATTTTTGTTTAAGATAATAAAGTTTGCAAGCTTGAACTGTATTAGATTTTTAGTGCTTTTCATAAGAGATTTTAATATTTATTAAAAAATTATTAGATTTTAAAGGAAATAAATCTTTTTTGAACAATTTTAGTTTATGTTCAAATATTACATCGCAAATTGGCATTTATAATAAAAAATCATTATAATTTAAACAAAATTTGGAATGTTTTAGATTTTTTGTACGATTTTAGTGTTTCCATTAAAAAATGATATTTTTAATTCAAAAAATGTTATATTAATAGTTTTTCTTTAAATTTCATATTTTTAATTTAATAAATCATACGATTTTTTTAGATGATAATTCAGAATTGTTAAATTCACAACTTTTGTTTAATTTTTGATTTTATTTACTTATTATACCGATAAATTAAAAAGAAGCTGTACAATTTTGGAACAATTTCAGGTTATGTTTACATTTTTGGTTAAACAAAGGTGATTTTAAACCAAAATCATTGGATTTAAAAAAAGGACTACAATTTTAAAGAATTTTTTGTTACCTTAGTGTTTTTCGTTCAAAACTGGCATTGCTATTAAAAAATCAATAAATGTCTAAGAAAATTTACAAATGAACAATAATAGGTCATGTTAGTATTTTTGTGAAAAACTTGTATTTTGAATAATAAAAAAAATACTTAAAAGATTCACAAATTTTGACAATATTATGTTATGTTAGCGCAGATTTATCATTTTTTAACAATGTTAGCTCACGTTGAAATTTACATCGACAATTGTCATTTCTGAAAGAATTTTGTTATAATTGAAACAAGATTTAGTTTCTTTTAACAATTTTAGAATTTTTTGTATTTTTGTCGGAAATTGATATTTTTATTTTCACAAAATTATATTGCAACGAAGATTCACAACTGCCATTTTCATACTGCCATTTGCTATAGATTGGAATTGAAAGAAGATTTATAATCTTTAATAAATTTAAGGTTATGTTACATTTTTCACAATATGAAAGACAAAAATTTTGTATGAATATTAATTTAAAACTTTAATTTAGAAATTACTTGAGACAAAAAAAAACAAATTCGCACTCTACGCGTATTTAAATTATAAACAAAGAAATAAAATAAAACATTGCAAATTCTTCTTTTCATTTAATTTTTCCTAAAAATAAGTTTCTTCTTTTTTAGATTTCTCCAAAAGATACTTTGTTAGTAGTGTCAGGAATATGTTCCCAGGATAAAAAACGCCTTCCATTTTTCGCTAATGGACCTGGATCAAAATATATTTATGAAGCAAAAACAATTTGGGATTTAATTTCTGCTGTGAGAAAAGCTGTATCCGGTTGCCAAGGAATTTCGTGTAAAGTCGAATCTTTAAATCCAATTTGGGCCCCTGATCACGAATTTCATAGAAGATTTGCCCGGGAAGAGTTTATCGAGCAAGTGGTAATCAAAATTTAATTAATTTTTGAGAATTATAATTTTATGAATAAAAAATTGGTCAAAGTAGACGCCTCCCTTCCATTATTTTCCTCCCCTACTCGCCATAAATTCTCCTACTTTCCCCTTCCCCAATCTCCTTAAATTCTTTTACATGTTCCTTCCCTACTCCCCCTGGATTCTGCCACATTCCCCTTTTTAACTCCTCCTTTCAACCCACACTGTAGCCGTCTCTTTCCTCCCTTCCCCAACTTCTTCCTCTACATCCCCCTCTTCTCGCTTCCCTCACAATTTCTCCTCACTTCTCCAGTCCCGCTACTCTTATTTCCCCTTCTAAATTCCCTTTAGATCCGCTACTCACCTCCCCTACCCTTGTGAGTTGTGAGTTGCAAGTTGTGAGTTGTGCGTTGTGAGATCCCCTTATTTCCCCTTCTTGAAAAAATTATGAGGGACGAAGACATGACCGAAACTATGAGGGTTTCTCCCCGGGGCTACAAGAACCTAAAATGAAAATAATATAATTTAGGATTCTAATTAAAGATAATATAAATCAATTTTATTTTCAGGAACCAATTGCGACTACTGCGGTACAAAACATTACAGAATCAGTTAAGGTTAGATTCCATTTTTTCTAATTTGTCAATTAAGTCATGGAAGAAATTAATTTTTGTCGTTTTTTAAGATTTTTAAAATTATAATCGATTTTCTGAGATATAAATTTAGAAAGTGCAGTTTGAATAATAGATTATAAAAATACTAGCAGGAAATTCACTCGCGTAAAGGGCGATTACGTCTCGAGATTTTCATTTCCTAATATTAAAAATATTAGCAATTTGAAAATCCATTATTAACCGAATTTTCAAATATTAGTTTTGAAAGATTTTGTTAAGTAATAATTAATAATTTCTAAATAAAAGCGTTTGAAATTAAAAAATTTCAGACCAAAATTTTTTGAAAATTGAAAAATATTATTTGAAATTAGTTGAAATTATATCATTTCTAATGTAAAGCGATAAGGAATAAACAATTTTATTTTAAATTAAAAATTTTTTAAATTAAAGGATTTCAGATAAAAATTTCAAAAATAGGGCGATTTACAAACATTAAAAATTGAATATTTTTAAAGTCAAAACTTCTGAAATTTGAAAATTTTCTATTTTTATTAATTAAACAAAAATTACAATTCAACAATAAAATTGATTAGACAAATTTTTTTTCAATAAAAAAATTATATACTCTTCAAAATAGATAAATTTGTATTATTAACCTAATAAATTGAATGTATAAAAAAACGTTAAAAATAAAATGTAATTTTTAATGGAAAATGTTAAGAATAAAAAAATGTCTACTACGGAACGTTAAAAATTAAACGAATCCAAACTTCATAATAGAAAATCTTTTAGTCACCAAGAATTGTGATAATCAAACTTTCCCATACTCAAATTTCTTGAAATTCTAATTATTTTAACTATATTTAAATCATTTAAGAATTAAACATTTTCAATATTATTCAAAAATTATTCAATAAAAAAATGTTAAAAAATTATTCAACAATATTTTTTTTATTTAAAATGATTAATGTTTTAAATTTTTCAACTAATAGTCGAACAATTTTGAGATATTAAATGAAAAATAAAAAAAGAAAAAAACATGATTCTGTGTATGATTTCATTGTTTGGAATTGCACAATTTAAAAAATTTAATTCGAAATTGTTTTTTTTTCATAAGTTCAGTTTAAAATATTCAATATTTTGAAATATTTAAAAATAATAAATAATTCAATTTTCAATGCCTACTTTTGAAATAAATTTTCAAGTCTTAAATTTGAGGAATTGTCTTAATTTTTCATCGTTATTAATTTATTCTGGAGTCATTTAATTCCAATTTGTTAAATTAAAAATTTTCCAAACTGAAAATTGTGCAACTATAAAATCTTTCAAATTGATTTTTTAAAATTAAATCTAAGCAATTTTGAATATTTAAATGTAAAATTAATCAATGTAAAACTAAATAAAACTGAACATAAACAATGCAAAAGATTTAATTTTATGCCATTCTATTAATTACTTTTGAAATTGCTCAACTTATTTTAATTTGAACGTTTTACTACCAATCAATTAATTTTAATTTCTCTTGAAAGAAGTCTAACTTAAAATTTCAAAGATTAACATTTTTTTTAGGTTTCTGATGCATCGATAGTGAATACTGAAAATCCGACTCTTGATCATAGTCAACATAATAAAAACAAGACCTCTCCTGAAAAGTCGGCTGAAAAACCGACCGAAGAATCGGCCGAAAAATCAACCGAAAAATCGGCTGAAAACCCGACTGAAGAATCGGCCGAAAAATCAACCGAGAAATCGGCTGAAAAATCGACCAAAGAATCGGCTGAAAAATCAACCGAAAAATCAGCTGAAAAGTCGACCGAAAAATCAGACGAAAAATCAAACGAAAAATCGGATGAAAAATCTACTGAAGAATCGGCCAAAAAATCAACCAAAAAATCAGCTGAAAAATCAACCGAAGAATCAACTGAAAAACTAATTAGAAAATCGATTATAAAATCAACCGAAAAATCGGTTGAAAAATCAAAGGAAACAACTACGCAAAAGTCGTCAATAAAACCTAGCGAAAATTTGAAAGAAAATCATAAGGAAAATACGACCGGGAAATCTAGTGAAAAACCACATACTGAGGTAAACTATTATAAAAATCAAAGAAAAATATTGAGAAAAACTATTTAAAATTAGGAAAACAAGAAAAATTGTATTACCAAGGAAAAAATTAAACACATTGAGGGGCTTTCCTTTAACTACGTTACCCAGTTGAGGGAGAGGAGAGGTTCGCGCAAAAAACTACGGTTGG
>JAUELO010000230.1:1402427-1415754 GCA_032357855.1 Amphibolips quercusostensackenii | reverse complement strand
TATAGGGCTGCCAACTGCTGCGCACGAGAATGCAGGACAGCGCCCAGCCTATACGAAATAACCTTTTTTTTTAGATCTTCAATTTGAAAAATGTTCTAATTTTTTTCCAAAAGGAAAGGGAAGAAGATGACTACGGCAATAACGTGTGTTGTATTGTGTTGTTATATATATTTTACACGTATCTGTACAATATACACATACAATTTTTTTTTGATGATTTCGTTATTTTTTAATTAAAATTCACATGCATTCAAATCCGGGACATAGGGGACGTAGCTTACGTTTGCGGGACGTTTCGCGGGAAAAATTTCAAGGCGGGACAAAACCTACAAATGCGGGACTGTACCGCGCGATCCGGGACGGTTGGCATCCCTAAGCTAATTTGTTGTCACCGCCTGCAGAAAGTAACGAGATGTTGGATATTGGTTTCTGAATTTACTCCTCCAATTCAGTGCAGTACAGTGACGCCGAGCCGTATCCTAAGCCTTTCGTACTCCAAATTTATTGTCAATGTGCACTGTTTTTACATATCAAATTATCCCAGATAGCACACAAACTTCGGTGAAGATTTCGTAAAATTGCCATGCAAGGTTCTGAATATTGCACTGTAAGGTCAAGGAAGGTTTGTTCAACCAAGAAAATGTCCGCATGTGAGGGAATATTGCACGGCAATGTTCAGGACAGTTTAAAAGATTTATTTAACATAATTCGTATTTACGGAAGAAAATCAAAATTAAAAACATTAAAAAATTTTTTTGGTTCTAATTTTTTTGTTAATATGGAAAATAGTCATAATACATATGTCCCGACGTATTTTGTGAAGGCCAAAAAAACTACTGCGCAGCCGTAGGTGCCATAGAATACTACTGCCCATCGAATTAAGTTAAATAAATCTTCCAAGCTCTCCTGAACATTGCCGTTGGATATTTCCTGACAAGCGGACATTTTCTTGGTTAAATGAACCTTGCTTAAACCTTTCAATGCGATATTGCGAACCTTGGATTGCCAGTTTCAGGTAATCTTCGCCGAATTTCGTGTACTATCTGAGATATCTCGTACAGCTTGCTATCCACAAACAAGAAAAATACATTCAGAATTCATGTATTTCATATGAATTTCTAGGTATTATAGGTTCCACTTAATTTTACAATTTCCAGTCTTCTGCATGAGAGAGAGAGAGAGAGAGAGAGAGAGACTGGAATGAGTAGTAAAAGAACAACAAATATAGAAAATGTAGGATAATCAAATCAAAACCCTGAAATGGCCAGGTCGACTGTCCGAGAATATTGAGTCGACTATCTGAGATGAGCAAATCAATTCTCTATGATAAGCGTTTTGACCATTTATAATGATCAATTCCGCTTTCTGTGATGATCAGTTCGACTGTTTATGACGTTCGCGTCAACCGCCGAAACAGCCGCTTCAGCAATTTTCAAACGCTGTCCTATAGTTGACCCTCTAATATTATATGTCTGCATATCTAGATGACCAAGCTGACGTTCCATTATTCTCGGTGTATCTTTTCGTTTAGGACAATTTTGCATATTGTTTTCTCATTCTTTTCTTCAAAGGCCATAATTTTCATTGTATGTTCTATGTAAGAACATAGAACATGGATTAAACACGGAAAAAAATGGATGTTTGAACATAACATCTAGATGTTCAGAATTGACATATTTTATGTTTAACTATAGGGTAGCAATCTAAAATGTTCAAAATTAGTATTTGTAGATGTTCAAACATGAGATGTTGCTCTGTAACATCCAGAATGTTTAACTAAAATATCCAAAAGATTATATGTATGATTATGTCAAATAACGGCTGTGAATATTTAATGAATTAACTTAGTTCTGATCATTTAAGGAATTAATTTATAACTTATTTGTGAATTTAAAATTAAACTTGCATGCTCGTACACAAGCGATAAACAGATAAAGGGTAAATGGGTTAAAGGATTAAGGCTTTATGATTGCCCTACAGCGTAACCATAGAGTAACCCTAAAGTAAGCATAAATTCATCTCGCATTTTAATTAACCAAAGAAACAAAATACATACCTAAATTGTTGCAATTATAATTGTACGTTAAAATTTTCGTTAGAAGGTAATGCTGTTATTGCAATAGGTTCATTTTTCAGCGTTAGAAATTAAAAAAACATAGTGATTGCTATTAAAGTCTGCTATCTACTGCTCTTGTTCATTAAAATGGCTCCAATAACGGCAATAACTTCGAAATACACCAGTTTGCTTGTCTGGTGATGCTGTTTTCCAGGTCAAAGAGGTACTGCACTCATTCCAGTAATGCCAACGCAACGAACAGTGACTTTCTCAATTGCACATCTACCGCAAAGTGCGGGTCTATTTGAAATTATAAAATATGCACTTGTAACATTACATTAATGATAAATTATTTTAAGAAATTAGGTATTTCTCAGATATAATTTTATTAATTTTGTTACAGTTAAAAACTTGAAAAATATATATCTGCATCATTATTGATACTATGTATTGAATTCATATAGACGCGCGCATTTCGGTACATGCGCAGTTCAAAAAGTCGCGATCGATTAGCATCACTGCATAATATGAAATAATCCGATCGTCTTAAGTTTGCTAAACATTCTTCGCAATTCTTCGACTGACTCTACCACAACAACCTTATCATCTGCGAACGCTAACCCACGCATTTTCACTGTCCCGAGATCCACACCTTCTACGTCAAAGCGGACCATTCTTAGACACTTGTCCATGTGAATAATTACTTCAGAAAATGTTTTTTACAATACCGTTTTAGCATGAATTTCGCATAAAACTGTTATTTTAGCTTTTTGGAGCATTTTCCGGGCACAATACATAAGGGATTGGGGGGGGGACATAAAAAATGATTTGGTGCAAATTATTCCTTAAATATTCCTTAAGATTTGACCAAATTTTACTTTACAAAAAGTTAATAACAAGTACTTCTTTTTTCCATTTGTTCGAAAACTGAGCTGTGTAATGGAAAATTAACTTGACATGCTAACCATGATTTCTAGTTTTCTATCTTTATATTTCGAAAGTACTGAAGTAATGCGATTCTATAAGAAAATCCAACTGTTTTCAGTTCAAAGTTCATTAAACCTTTTTTGTTTTAAAAATTACTTAATTTTTCCCCTAATCTATTTTTTAAGTTACCTGACCATTAATATTCAAAGTCCAGAATCTTAATCTTGTAATCATTATATTTCCCGACTTTTCCCTAAATTTACCGATCTAATAATATTCGACTTTTCTCTAGATTTCCCAATCCAATAAAATTCCTAGATTTTTTCCTGAATTTCCCTATTGATAAAATTTTCAGGCTTTTCTCTAAAATTCCCAGGCTTTTCTCTGAAATTCCTTAGCTAATAAAATTGCCAGACATGTTCTTAAGTTTTCTTATCATTAGAATTCCCTAGTTTCACCCTAATTAATGTGTTATGTTTCCTTAGCATTAAGATTCAAAGAATAGAATTTCAGTCTTGTAACATTTTTAACACAATCTGTTCTAAGCGTATTTAAAAAAAATTTTTAATTAAAATTAACAAATTTTAAATTTATTATTCTTGACAATTATCATAAGTGCCTCTATAGAAATTTTCGGACTTTTGCAAGATTTTTTTTTTAATCCAAGACTTTTCACTGAATTTCCCTATCAAATAAAAGTCCCTAATTTTTCCTAGATCAATTTTTTTCTGGCCATAAATTTTCAGACAACATAATCTCAGTCTTGCAATATGCTTAGAATAGCAACTGTTTTAAACGGAGTAAGACAAGTCTAAGTTAAAATTAACAAAATGCAAATTTTTTATTTTGCACGGTTATTAAAAGTACCACTCATAGAAATTCCCAGACTTTTGCTAGATTTGTTTTAAAATCCGTGTCTTTCCCTGAGTTTCCCTATCTTATTAAATTGCCAGGCTTCTTCCTGAACTTTCCAATTTAATACAATTCACAGTCTTTTGCCTGAATTTTCCTATCCAATAAAATTCTTTGACTTTTCCATGAATTTCCCTATCTAAAAAAATTTCTAGGCTTTTCCCTGAATTTACCATTTTAATACAAATACCAGGGTTTTTTCTGGATTTTCCAATCCATTGAAATTCACAAACTTTTTCGGATTTCCTAATTAATTCAAGTAAACATACCTGTCTTTTCCATGAATATCTCTATTGAAAGAAATAACCTGACTTCTTCCTGAATTGCCCTATCCCACAAAATTTCCAGGCTTTTCCTTGAATTAAGCATTCAATATTAATATCAGGACTTTTTCTGGAATTTCTAATCCAATGAGATTCACAGGTTTTTTCCTAAATTTCCCAAACAAATAAAATTCCCAGGCTTTTTCTTGAATTTTCTAATCCAATAAAATTCACAGGCTTTTCTTTGAATTTCTCTATCTAATAAAATTTCCAGACTTACCACTGAATTTTCCTTTACAATGAAATCTCCTTAATTTTTCATGAATTTCCTTATCTTTTTAAATTCCAAGGCTTCTCCATGAATTTTTTAATCCAATACAATTCCCAGTCTCTTCTCGGAATTTCCCGGTTCAATAAAATTCCTTGACTTTTCCCTGAATTTTCTTATCCAATAAAATTTACAGGCTTTTCTTTGAATTGACCAACCCAAGATAAATGCCAGGACTTTTTCTGGATTTTCAAATTCAATAAAATTCACAAGCCTTTCCCTGAATTTCCATATCTAATAAAATTTTCAGATTTTTCCCTGAATATCCCAATTCAATACAAATACCAAGCTTTTCTCTGAATTTTCTTAATCCTATAAAATTCTTAGGCTTTTTCCTGAATTTCTCTGTTCAATGAAATTCCCTGACTTTTTCCTAAATTTCCCAATTCAATACAATTACAGGCTTTTCCCTAAATTTCCCAGTTAACAAGATTCGCAGGCTTTTCGCTGAATTTCCCTATTCAATAAAATTTTCAGTCTTTTCCATGAATTTCCCTATTAAATGAAATTCTCTGATTTTTTCCTAAATTTCCCTATCCAATGAAATTTCCAAACTTTTACCTGAATTTCCTAATTCAATACAAATACTAAGTTTTTCTATAAATTTTCCCAATCCAATAAAATTCCCAGGCTTTTCTCTGAATTCATCGACCCAATACAAATACCAGGACTATTTGTGAAGTTTCCAATCTAATTAAATTCACAAATCTTTCCATGAATTTCGCTATTCAATAAAAATTTTCCAGCCTTTCTATAAATTTCTCTATTAAATTTAATTATCTTGATTTCCCCTGAATTTCCCTGTCTAATAAAATTTCTTTATCGAATAAAATATCCAGACTTTTGCCTGAATTTTCTAATTCAGTACAAATACAGCCTTTTCTCTAAATTTTCCCAATCTGATACAATTCCCAGGCGTTTCCCTCAATTTAAATATTCAATAAAATCCCCTGACTTTTCCCTGAATTTTTTAATTTAATACAATTTTAGGCTTTTACCTGAATTCTACAATCCAATACGATTCGCGGGTTTTTCTCTGAATTTCCCTATTCAATTAAATTTGCAGGCTTTTCTATAAATTTCCCTATTAAATAAAATTCTCTGACTTTACCCTGAATTTCCCAATCCAATAAAATTCCCAGTCTTTTCCCAAATTGCCCCATTCAATACGAATCCTGGGCTTTTCTGTGAATTTCCCTATCCAATAAAATTCCCAGGCTTTTCTCTGAATTTTTTTCTATTTAATAAAATTTCCAAAATTTTTCCTAGTCAATTTTTTTCTGACTAATAATATTTAAAGAACAGAATCTTAGTCTTGTAATATTTTCAGCATGGAATCTCTTTTAAAAGGAATAAAATAATTCTTAATTAAAATAAAAAATTAAAGTTTTGTTATTTTTGATAGTTATTTAAGGTGCTTTTTATAGAAATTTTCAAACATTTGCAAGATGTGTTTTAAAATTGCTTTCTTTTCCCTGAATTTTCCGATCCAATAAAATTTCCGGAATTTTCTCTGAATTTCCCTATCCAATAAAATTCCAAGGCTTTCCCTGAATTTTTCCTATTCAATGAAATTCCAAAAATTTTCCCTAGTCTATTTTTTTCTGACCAATAATATTTCAAAAACATAATTTTAATCTTGTAATATTTTTAACATAAAATCTGTTATAAACCCTGAGTTTTCCTTTCCAATAAAATTTCTTAACTTTTCCCTGTGTTTCCCTATCTAATAAAATTGCCAGACTTTACACTGAATTTCCCAATGCAATAAAAACACAAGGCTTTTCTCTGAATTTCCCAATCCAATTAAATGTCTAGGATTTTCCTTGAATTTTCCTATCTAATAAAATTCCCAAAATTTTTCCTAGTCAATTTTTTTTCTTACCAATTATATTCAAAAAACAAAATCTAAGTCTTGTAATTTTTCTCATTATAGAAACTATTCTAAACGAAATAAAACAATCCTAAAATAAAATTAACAAATTTCGATTTTGCTATTTTTGATAATTATTTATGGTGCTTCTTATAGAAATTTCCAGACTTTCGCAAGATTTGTTTTAAGATTCCTGTCTCTTCCCAGAATTTCCCCATTCAATAAAATTCCCAGACTTTTCACTGAATTTTCCTATACAATGAATCTTTTTTAATTTCTCCATGAATTTTCTTATCCTATAAAATTCAAAGGATTTTCCCTGCATTTCCCAACCCACTAGGATTACCGGGCTTTTCTTCGTATTTCGCTATTAAATAAAATTTCCAGGCTTTTCCTTGGATTTTCCTATGAAATAAAAAAGTGTGAATTTTCCCTGAATTTCCCAATCAAATGAAATTCCCAGGATTTTCTCTTAATTTCCCTATCTAATCAAATTTCCACGCTTTTTCCTGAATTTTCCTATTCAATAAAATTTCTTGATTTTTTACAAAATTTCTCTATTCAATAAAATCACCTAAATTTTCCCAAATCATTTTTTTTCTGATTATTATTATTCAAAGAATAGAATCTTAGTCTTGTTATATTTTTAGCTTCTTATAGAAATCCCCACAGTTTGCAAAATTTGTTTTAAAATTCCTGTCTTTACCCTGAATTTCGCTATTCATAATAAGATTTCCTGAATTTTCCCTAACTTTCCCTATCCAATAAAATTTCCAGATTTTTTACTTAATTCTCCTATACAATATAATCCCTAGTCTTTTTTCTGAATTTCCTTATCTAATAAGATTTCTAGGCTTCTCTCTGTATCTCCCTATTCAATAAAATTTCCAGGCTTTTCCCTAAATTTCTCTATCGAATAAAATTCTCTGACTTTTCCCTGAATTCCCTAATCAAATATCCCAGCCTTTTCTTGTAATTTCCCTATCTTATAAAATTCCCAGGCTTTTTCCTGAATTTTTCCTATTCAATAAAATTTCAAAAATTTTCCCTAGTCTATTTTTTTCTGACCAATAATATTCCAAAAACAGAATCTTAGTCTTGTAATATTTTTAATATAGAATCTGTTATAAATTTGCAAGATTTGTTTTAAAATTCCTGTCTTTTCCCTGAATTTTACCATTCAATAAGATTCCCTGAATTTTTCCTAACTTTCCCTATCCAATAAAATTTTCAGATTTTTCACTGAATTTCCCTATACAATACAATTCCTAGACTTTTCCCTGAATTTCCTAATCTAATAAGATTCCTAGGCTTTTCTTTGTATCTCCCTATTCAATAAAATTTCCAGGCTTTTCCCTGAATTCCCTATCAAATAAAACCCTCTGACTTTTCCCTGGATTCCCTAATCAAATACAATTTCCAGCCTTTTCTTTCATTTTCCATATCCAATAAAATTTGCAGGCTTCTCTCAGAATTTCCCTATTTAATGAAATTCCCACACTTTTCCGTGAATTTCAGTAACTAATAAAATTCCCTCAATTTTCTCTAATCATTTTTTCTGACTATTAATATTCAAAGAACAGAATTTTAGTTTTGTTATATTTTTAGCCTCTTATAGAAATCCTCACAATTTTGCAAGATTTTGTTTAAAATCCCTGTCTTTTCCCTGAATTTACCTATCCGATCAAATTTCTTGACTTTTCCCTGAATTTCCCTATCAAATACGATTCCCAGGCTTTGCTCTTAATTTCCCTATCAAATAAAATTCCCTAAATTTTCCCTAATTAATTTTTCTACTGAACATTAATATTCAATGAACAGAATCTTAGTCGTGTAATTTTTTTTAGAATAAAATCTATTTTTAATGGATTAAAACAATTTTAAATTCAAATTCACAAATTTCAAATTCGTTATCCTCAACAGTTATTTAAAGTTCCTCTTATAGAAATTCTCTCACTTTAACAAGAATTTGTTCCTAAATCAATAAATTTTTCCTGAATTTTTATATAGAATAAAATTTTTTCGCTCTTTCCTGGATTTCCCTATCTAATGAAATTCTCAGGCTTTTCCCAACATTTCCCTATCGAATAAAATTCCCTGAACTTTCCGTGATTTTTCCAATCCAATACAACTTCCTGGATTTTTCCTAAATTTCTCTATCCGACAAAAACCCTAGACTTTTTTCTGAATTCCAGGTTTTCTTATCGAGAATACAATACTAATTAAAAATAGGCCTACATAATAAGCACCTAAGAATTGGGAAACAGCGAAATTGAAACAAAAAAGTGAATAAATTTCGATTAAAGCTATAAATATCACAATTCGGTTTGGAAATCCCAGAGCCATGTGGATTTGGAAGAGTGGGGTCAGCCTAAGATATAAGGAAACCGGTCCAAGAAATACCGTTCCCACTCCAAAGAGCGTTCTCCAGGTCTTTGGTTCACCAGTGCGCGCTAGCCAGTTTTGCAGCTCCACTCGTGCGATCTTTCCGCCCGCTTATTTGAAGGAATCGCGTGCCAGATCCTCGGAATCGCCTCGGTTGTCATTCATTCAAAATTACCCACACTCAAGGTAACCATTGTTCTTTTTTTAATAACAATAGAAACAAAATTATTCAATTATTAAAAATTACATGGCTCAACAATTTTTGATAATAATTTTCAGAGGCCAATGAAATTATTTTTAGTTAAAATTAAGCAGATATCTGAAAAGAAAAACACTTTTTACTCTCTCCTTTATTTAGTTTTGAAAATTTTTTTTAAATTCTTCTGTCCTGTATAAATTTAAATAAAAATCTGAGAGTAATTTCCCTAGTTTTTTAGGAACCTTTGAATCATCAAACTTTATATTTTATAGTTTTGTTTTTTTAACCTTCTTAAACTATTGGATCAATTGTTTTAAAATTTTCACCAGGAATCCAAAACAAAATTTATTATCTACCTCGGATATTTCTATTAGAATACTCATTTTAAATTTCTCTTTTGTACGGTAATTTTTAATTTTCAGGATTTTTCAAGTGTGATTGTCATCCTTTTATACCTATAAATTGATTTTAAATGTACTTAGTGAACTAAACAATAATAATTTCAATCTTTGGGTGCTAAAAAGTATTTAATCTTATATTTTGTCATAATCTGTATAATATTCCCAAGCGCTTTAATTATGTAAATTTGTACGAATTTTAGTTTGTTAACTGTAAACCAGTCATATTTATGAAATAAATTTTAGAAGTTCTGTAACAGGATTTTTACTCAAATCCTCGAAAGAAAAATCCTTGACAATTTCAGGTTTTTTCCAGGTATTTCAAATTTTTTCCAGGCATAATTTCTTATAGTACGGAGCCATTCAAATGTTTTGCATTTTTTTAAACCAACTGCTCGGAATGTGTACACAGTTTCACAATTTTATTATAAATAATGTTTTTTTGTAGTTTCTAGGAATTCAGTTTTTATGTTTGATTTCAAAAGCTTTGGAAAATCATATTAGAAGATATTCTTAAAAATATGAACACCATCGATTGAATTAATAACTAAATAATACTGAAAAAATAATAAATAATATTAAAAACATAATAAATAATACTAAAAACGTAATTAATAATTTCTTAAATGTGTCTATAAATTCCATACATTTGAATAATAATCCAAACAAATTTTTATTTATTTTATTTTACTTCAAATTCAGTGCATATCAAAATACATGAATTTACAACTAAAATGTAGAAATATTCAATAAAAAGAGTTACGTTTTCAGTAAAAAAAAAAATTTAAATAGTCACATTCTCAACCAAAGTGATGAATTTTCAACTAAAATTATGAATTTTTAACTAGAATAGATTAATTTTAAACCAAAAAAAAAAAATCTTTAACTAAAATGATGGATCTTTAATTAGGATGATTAAATATTCATCTAAAATGAATAATTTTCAACTGAGAAGATTAATATCTACCAAAAAAATGAATTTTCAACTAAAAAACACAATTTTTCAACCAAAATTTGGATAGTCAAATTGCAACTTAAAAATGAATTCTCAGACAAAGAGATGAAATTTTAATTAAAATTATGAATGTTCAACCAGGCAAAATTAATTTTTAGCAAAAGAGTTTAACTTTTAACGAAGTGATTTAATTTTCCAGACATTCAAAAAAACGTTCAAAAAAAGATGAAATCTGAACCATTCCAACAAATTTATTTTTTTATTTTCAATCAAAAACAGTTAAATTCAACTAAAAAAAAGGAACTTTTCACAAAATACATCAATTATTAAACAAATTCTTAAATTTTTAACTTAAACCACCAATTTACAATCAAATATATAATATTAAAATTTTCAGTAAACAAATTAATTTCAAACAAAAAAAAAACGAATTTTCAACAAAATAGAAAATTATAGTAATACAAAGCAACTTCTACAAATAAAGAATCATTGTTATGAAATTTCACATTGCAATTAAAAAAAAATTGAGCACGCTCTCAAAAAATTTACGAAAAAAAATTCCTGTCATTTCCAGTTTTTTCCAAGTTTTCGTGGTAGTGTGAACTCCCTGTCATAATTAACTAAAAACAAAACGTTTCAGTACAAAGCAGTTGTTTATTTTAAAAAATTGTTATTCCTGATCCAAAAAATCAACAATCTGCCCGTAGCGCGCTTTTGTAACTTGTCTTTCTTAAAAAAAATGTTTGACACATAAATCTCAAAAGCGTTTTTGTCGCTTCTTTTGAATTTCCTAATCCAATAAAATTCCCGGGCTTTTCGCTAGATTTCCCAATCAAAAAGAATTCTCAAGCTGTTTTTTTCATTTCTAAATCCGCTAGAACTCCAAGGCTTTTCCCTGATTTTTCCCTGTCCAATAAAATTCCCAAACTTTCCCATGAATTTCCCAATCCGATACAATTTTCAGGCTTTTTTTAATTTCCCAATCCACTAAAATTCCCAAGATTTTCCTTGAATTTCCTAGTCCAATAAAATTCCCAGGATTTCCCCTGAATTTCCGAAACCACTAAAATTCCCAGGCTCTTCCCTGAATTTCCCAATCCAATACACTTGTCAGCTTTTTTTTAAATTTTCCAATTTAATAAATTTCCCAGGCTTCCCCCTGAATATCCCAATCTAATACACCCCCCAGGCTTTTTTATTTTACCAATCCTATTATGTTCCTAGGCTTCCTTTCATTCCCTAATCCATTAAAATTTCCAGGCGTTTTCCTGAATTTTCTAATCTAATCAAATTGCCAGGCCTTTCTCTAAATTTCCTAATAAATACTATTTCCAGGATTTTCCCTGAATTTCCCAATGAAATAAAATTCCCAGGTTTTTTTACATTTCCCAATCGAATAAAATCCCCAGGGTTTTCTCTGAAATTCCCAATCCAATACAATTCCCATGCTTTTTTACAATATCCCAATCCGACACAATTCCTAGGTTTTTTTCAATTTACCAATCTAATATAATTCCCAGGCTTTTTTTAATTTCCCAATCTAATAAAATTCCTAGGCTTCTTTCAATTTTCCAATCCAATAAAATTCTTCGGCTTTTTTGAATTCCTAATCCAATACAATTCCCAGGCTTTTTTTAATTTCCCAATCCAATTATATTCTCAGGATTTTCTCTGCAGTACCCGATTCAATACAATTCCCAGGCTTCTTTTAACTTTTCATTCCACTAAAATTCCCAGACTTTTGTCTAAATTTTCCAAGTAAATACAATTCCTAGACTTTTTTAATTTCCTCATCCAATACAATTTCTAGGCTCTTTTCATTTTCCCAATCTGATAAAATTCCCAGGATTTTCTCCAAATTTCCCAATCCAATACAATTTTCAAGCTTTTTTCAATTTCTTATTTCAATCAAATTCTCAGACTTTTGTCTAAATTTTTCAAGCCAATACAATTTCTAGGTTTTTTAAATTTCCTAATCCAATTAAATTCCTAGGATTTTTTTAATTTCCCAATTAAATACAATCCCCATGCCTTTTTTCAATTTCCCAATCCAATTACATTTTCAGGGTTTTTTCTCAGTTTTCTAATACAATACAATTCTTAGGTTTTTTACAATTTACTAATCCAATAAAATTGACATGCTTTACCCTGAATTTCCCAATCCAATACAATTCCAAGGCTTTTCTCTAAACTTCCTACTTAAACACGATTCCAAGGCTTTTTTCAATTCACAATCCAAACAATTCCCAGGGTTTTTACAATTTCCCAATGCAATAAAATTTCCAGGCTTTTTCCTGTATTTCCTGATCCAATACAATTCCTAGGCTTTTTTGAATTACCGAATCTAATAAAATTCCCAGGCTTTTTGCTAAATTTCGTAATTCAACAAAATTCTCAGGCTTTTTTTTAAATTTCCGAATCCAATACAAGTCTCAGGCTTTTCCCTGAATTTTCCTATTCAATCAAATTCCCTGACTTTCTTATGAATTTCCCAACCCAATACAATTTCCAGGCATTTTTTAATTTTCCATTTCAATGAAATTCCTAAGCTTTTTTTATAATTTTTCAGTCCAATAAAATTCGCAAGATTTTCTCGAATTTCCCTAACCAATAGGATTCCCACACTCTTCCCTGAATTTCCCAATTTAACATACTTTCCAGCTTTTTTTCAAATTTCACAATCCAATGAAATTCACAGGCTTTTATCTGAGTTTTCCTAATCTAATACACTTCCCAGGCTTCTTTAATTTAACAATCCTATTAAATCCCCAGTCTTTTTTTAATTTCTAAATCCAACAAAATTCTCAGACTTTTTTTTAAAATTTCCCAATCACATGAAATTCTCAGGGTTTTCTCTAAATTTTTGAATTCAATACAATTCCTAGGCTTTTTTCACAATTTCCCAATCCAATGAAATTGACAGGCCTTTCCTTGAATTCTCCAATCCAATAAAATTCCTAGGCTTTTTGATTTTTCAAATTTAATAAAATTCCCAGGCTTTTCTCTCAATTTTTTACTCTGATACAATTCC
>JAUELO010000230.1:1329051-1345472 GCA_032357855.1 Amphibolips quercusostensackenii | reverse complement strand
GAAATCAAACGAATGTCTTTTTTTGACATACTTGAAATTATGTTAATCCGTTTCAATACAGACTTTCTTACCGGGTAGATAAAATAAGGGATCTGGAGGTGCAGGATAAACTTGATCAGACTTTTAAATTCTCATCTCAGTAATCAGGAACACATTGTGCAATATAAGGGATATTCATCAAAACTTTTTACCCCTACTTCAGGAGTGCCATTGCTTTTTTTAATTGACATTAATGACGTCGACACCAAGATGACCATACACATCCTTTTCTATGCTGACGACGATATTGGTCTGTTTCATTACTGAATGCATTTAATGAAATTAACAGATAAACATACTGAAAACAGCTTTTAAAAATATTTTAGCATATTTTTATAAGAAACAAAATTTTGTTTACAGAAACTTATGCCAAGTGACGTTTATTTGGAAATGGAACCACTGAAAAAACACATGAATCAGGAAATTCCTACTGCAAATTCATTCATCAATAGATATTTCATCTCCATATTAATATTTAGTGTTTATAATTGTATAAAAGTTTTAAAAACCATGTTATATTTATAAAAAATTAATAAATAAAATTTTTTTAATTGTAGGTAAACTTAAAAATGTATATTAGGGTGATCTAAAAATGCATTGAAAACTGTTTTTCTAATTTTCATGCAAGCCTGTTTTATAGGGTCCCAAAGAAACCCCGTAAGTGAAAAGTTAGGTTTTGCGAGTTTTTCGCACTAATTATGATTTGTTCGCGATTTTTTTATATTATAATGGTTTTCATCACATAAAATACTACATTATATTGATAATTATATTTTGACATGAATTGTTCAAACAATTTATTATTTTTTTAGACATATTCTCTTAGAACAGAGTTAGAAAGTCGCGGTTTTTCCAAATATTTGCCTTGTTTTCAACTTTTCAGTTAGAACGAAGCACTAATTAATTAAATATAGAAATAATTGCTTTAAAAATTTATTATTAGCTATAATCATATTCTTTTAGAATAATGCGAGAAAAATGCATTTTTCTTAAATTGGCCACTTTTGGTCCACTTTTTAATTAGAGTAAGGTAGAAATAAATTATTTCAGTTAAAAAACATAATTTGTTAAAATATTCATCAATATTTTTTATAACACTCTCCTTAAATAATGTTACAAAACGTATTAATGTTCATAACCATCTTCTCCTATGTTAATGATCGATAGTTGAGATTTTTTCTGAAATGAAACAGAACTTTGAAAAATTTCAAAATTTTCCAAATTTTTCAAAACTTCCAAAATATTAAAAAATTTACCAAATTTCTAAACTATTCAAACAATTTCTGAATTTACAAAAATTTACAAAAATTATCATAAATTCTTAAACTTGGAAAAAATTTTAACACTTTTCAAAATTTTAAAAATTTTTTAAAAATTTCCAAAATCTGCAAAAATGTTGAAAATTTCCAAACTATTTGAAGAATATCAGAATTTCCAAAATATTTAAAAATTTTCAAAATATTCCAAAATTTTTAAGAGTTTTTAAACTTGCAAAGAATTTTAAAATTTTACATTTTTGAAAATTATGAAAATTTTTGAAAATTTCCAAAATTTCCAAAGATTTTAATAATTTCCACACTATTAAAAAAATGCCCAAAATTTACAAAAATTTACAAAATTGTCAGAAATTTTTCAACTCAAAAAATTTCAACAATCTTCAATAGTTCTTAAATTTTCTGAAAATTTCCAAAATCTCTAAGAATTTGAAGAATTTCTAAACTATTCAAAAAAATTCCAAAATTTTCAAAAAATTTTAAACCTTCAAAAAATTAAAAGTATTTCCAAATTTTTCAAAATATCCAAAATTTATAAAATTTTAAAAATTATTCTTGGGAATTTTCAGAATTCAAAAATTGTTGGATATCCTAAAAATTTCGGAAATATTCAAAATTTTGATAATTTTTGGAAATTTTGGAAATTTTGAAAATATTTTTAAAATTTTTTAAATTTTTTGAAATTTATTTAAATGCTCAAAACTTATTATTATTTGTCTAAATTAAAAAATTTTTTGAAAATTATAAAATATTTTGGAAGTTTTTAGACATTTTTGAAAGTTTGTAAATTATTAAAATTATTGGAAATTTTGCAAATTTCTAGACTTTTTTGGAAATTTTAAAATTTTTTTGGAGCTTTAAATTTTTAAAAAAATTTTGTGAATAATTAAAATTTTTTGAAGCTTTGGAAATTTTGTGAAATTTTAGAAAATTTCAAAATTTTTTGAAGAGTTCGGAAATTATTATAATTCTTGCAAAATTTGAGAATTTTAGGATATTTTTGAAATTTTGAAATTTTTTGGAAGTTTTAAAATTTTTTTTGAAATTTTGAAATCATTAAAATTTTTTTAAATATGAAGAAATTTTTAAATATTATGAAAATTTCTTGAAAGTTTAAACATTTTTTGAAAAGTTTGAAAATAATTAAAATTTTTTGGCATTTTGGAAATTTTGGAAATTTTGAAAATTTTTTAAAATGTTGAAAATTTGTGGTAATTTTTGTAAATTTTGAAAATTTATGGGAATTTTTTTAAAGTTTCAAAATTTTTTAAAAAGTTTGGATGTTATTAAAGTTTTTTATGATTATTAAACTGCATTAACCCTTTAAATTATATATTTTCCTTACATACGAATGGTTTTAAGCTTCATGCACAAGAAGATTTCTGAAATGTTTAAAATTCAAAATGGCGGATCGAATATTGTGAACAAAAAAAAGTAAAAAGAAGTCCCATGTCTTTAAATTGTGTTCACAGGATTTTTTGGGTTGATGATTACGAATTTAAAGTCAGAATTCCACAATTTAACATGGCGGATCCAATATGGCGGTAAAGAAAATTAGTCACGTGGCTTAAAAATGGGGGTTTTGATTGTGTGTGTTTTTTTTGTCGCTGATTACGTATTTAAAGTCAAAATGCCAAAATTCGAAATAGCGGATACAATAATAATTTTTGAATGGTTTGCCCGTCATTTTGAATTTTAAAATTATGATTTCAGATTCGTAATTAGTGACCAAAAAACACTTAAAAACCCATTTTGAAGCCACGTGACCAATTTTTTAATTTTTGGACGCCATATTGGATCCGCCATTTTGAATTGAAACCGGGACTTTGGTAGAGGTAAGAGTGGAAATAAGGAAAAAGAAAGGCTGAGAAGAATAAAACAAAAAATAGAAAGGAAAGAGAGAGATGAAAGAAAAATAAATATAGTGATAAAAGGTCTAAGATTAGAGTGGAAGGAAGTTAAGAAAGGAGTGAAAGATATGCTAAAAAAGATAGATGCCAAGGCAGAGATAGAGGAACTGCAAAGTGTTGGAAACGAAACGCGAAGAAGAGAAAAAATTATACTAGTAAAACTAAAGAAATGGGATCATAAGAGGGAAGTGATGGTAAAGAACAGGGGGTTATAAGGAAGCTCGGAGAGAATAGAGAATGATTTGACATGGATAGAAAGGAATGTGCAATATAAGTTAAGGAAAATAGCGGAAGAAAAAAGAAGTGAGGGGAAAAAAACGTGGGTTAAGTATCGCAAAATACAGAAAGAAGATGTATGGTGGTATTGGGATGAAGAAAGGGAAAATTTAGTAAAAAATGAGGTGCCAGGAAACTAGGAGAGGAAAAAGGGGAGATAGAAAAATAAGAAATAGTACAAAAAAAACGAGTAATGAAAGTAAGTAAGAATGGAGGATATCTAACTGGAATATAACAGGCTAAGAGAAAAGGATAAAAAGTTTATGAGTATTTGGCCCAAGGGCATGTAGTGATTTTGATGGAGAGGTGGCTATATAAAAGAAGATGGGAAAGATTAAGGGGAACGTTACCAAGAGATTATAATGTCAGATTCAAAATGCAAAGAGGAGGAATAAAAAGGCAGAGTAATAGGAAAAATTTTAATAGGAATAAGGAACGAATGTATAACAGGGAATGATAAAAAAGAGATAAAGGAACAAACAAAAGGATTAATATTAGATGAGGTAAAGATAGGAGCAGAGAGGCGGAAGACAGTGGCGGTGTATGTAAACGGTGATATGTAGGATAAATCAAAGGAGATGTAAGAACTAATGGTAGAAAATAAAGAAGGCATTAGGCTTATAATAGGAGAAGATTTTAATGCGAGAACAGAAGATAAAGGAGGAAGGGAATTGGGAGGAAAGCAAAGAAGAAAATTGAGAAATAAGATACTGAGTGCAAAGGAAAAGAAATTGTTAAAGAGTTTGGAGAAGATGGTATAATTTACCTTAAACGAAAATATAGAAGGAAATGAGGAAGGAGAATATACACGCTCAGAAGAAGTAAAGGGAACGGTAATTGATTATGAGATTATGCTTGAAAAAAGCAGAAAGAGGGGTTGATCATTGAAAGGAAAATCACAATTTAAGAAAAAGGTCAGAAACATTAAAACGGGAGAGGGAAAGGTGCACGAGAAAATAAAAATAATGATAGGAGAAGTAAAAAGAGGATTAGTGTGCACAAGCAAAAAAGAAGGTAGTCTAATAGGGAATAGAAGTGAATGGGATGAGGAATGTAAAGAGAAAAGAAAGAAGGCAGAAAGAAATTAAGAAATTAGAGAAGAGGGAAATGTAGTGGAAAAGAATATAGGAGAAAAAAGAAGTGTACTGAGTTATGTGATCAAAAGAAAGGAGAGGAAAATAAAAGGTTTGAAGAAGAGGCGAAGAAAGATAGGACGGAAGTCCTTGGGCCGAGACGAGATAGAAAAAGTTATAGTGAAAAAAGGAATATAAAAGGGTCTAATAAAGAGGGTATCCGCAATTTTCAGGGACACAAAAAGCAGGATAAAGATAGGAGAACAAGTAGGAGAAAGTTTTTGGTTAGTGAGAGGAGTAACGCAAAAATGACCTAATGAGGTTAAGAAAAGGAAGGAGGAGCAAGAGAGAATGAAATGGAAGATGGAATGGAGTAAAGTGAGAGGATGTAAAGGAGTTTAAATATTTAGGATATACGTTGCAAACGAATGGAGAACATTAAGCTCATATAAGAGAAAGAATAATAAATAGGCAGGGATAATAAAACAGATATAAGAAATAGAAAAAAAAAGGTTCAAAAATGACTGAAGAAGGAGAATATGATTATTTGATATGCTGATACGTTCGGTATTAGGTTATAGAGCGGAAATATGCGGCTGCAAGGAAAGGAAAGTGATTGAAAGTTATCAAGAAAGGTATATAAGGTGAACTTTAAGAGTAGACTAGAGGACGCCTGTATATATGGTGAAAGAAGAAGTGCAAAGGTATCAATTTAGCGAAAAAGTGTATGAAAGAGGTAGAAGAAAAAAGAGGGTGGGCGATAAAACTAACAGGTAAGTTATGAAGAAATAAAGATAAAGGATAGGGAAAGACAAATCATACAAAAGTAGGGAATAATCAAGGGATTAAAATATAATTAATAGTATAGATGATAAAAAAGGAAGGAGTATCAAAGTATTTAAAAAATAGATGGGACAAGAAAAGATGGTTTAGAATAGTGAGATTTAGATTAGGAAATTAGGTAAGGGAAAAGATGTATTGGGGAAAAAAAGAAAACAGGAACTGCAGCATATGTGAATGGAGGAGGAAACATGGGAGCATGTATGGGAAGGATTTAGGAAAAAAATGGTAGATAAAAGGTGGCAAAAGAATGTGGTAAAGATTCTAGGGGAGGATGGGATGGGTGAGGAGTAGATGAAGGAGTTGGAGGGGGCTAAAGGGTCGAATGAGAAGGAATGAAAAAATGGATATGGAAAAATGGAAAAATTAAAGTAGAAGAGATGTTAAAAAAAAGGAAACAGAAGTTGCCTCGTTTTAAGTAGAAAGTTAACAAAAAGTGGAAAATTAAAAAAAACCTCGCTTTCTGAATATTCTAAGGCAAAATGAATATAACTAAAAAATAAAATAAATTGTTTAAAAAATTCATTTAATCATCTAATTATGAGGAGAAAGTAATATTTTATGTACAACAATTAACTTAAATTAAAAAAACCGAAAAAAATTGTAATTAGCAACAAAAACTAGCAAAACCCAATTTTTTATTTATGGGTTTTCTTAGGACCCCATAAAACAGACTTATGGGGGTGATATTTAAAAAGTAATTTCTGATTTCTTTTCTCTAAATATTATTAAAAAGAAAATAACTTATTATTGTGTGGATTTGAATAAATCACCAGGTAATATGCTTAAAAATTCGAGAGAAAAAATTCCCAATGCATTTTTGGACCACTCTATTATACATATTTGCATAATACAAATAAACAATAAAAGTGAAATTAATTTTTTATTCCATAACATTGTTTAGCTAAATATTGTTTTTTCAAACCACTTGATACTGCGAAAAAGAATAATAAAAAATGGAATGAGGAAAAACGTAATCCTGGTGTTCAAATAACTGTACAACCTGGTTCACAGTGACTTGCAGAGATCAAAAACGTCAAATAAAAAAATATGTCAGTGGATTATCTAAAGAATTATTTGAATTTTTGAATTTCTTATTTTTAATTTATTTTATTAATATTCAGATTTTACATTTATGAACTTACGTTACTATTTTTTATGTTGCAATTATAAATATAATTGTGGAATGTTCTTTACACAGCATTGACTATAGTTCTAAATTAAGTTTAAATATATTTAAAAAATGATAATTGTTTGACTTTTATGTAAAAACCAAAGAATAAAATGAGCAGAAGAATAAGAAATTGACCAGAAATAATTTAAACGTAAATTCCGATTTGTAATATGGAACCGCTAAACTATGACGTAAGTATTTTTCTATCTATTTTTGACGCAGAAAGTCATGGAATTAATTGATAATTAAAAGGTCTTAAGCATAATTATGTTATTGATTCGTTTAGCAGTGGATTGGTTTTAATCGTTTGGAGTTAACGGTTATAGAGTCCCCACTCTATTTTTAAGAATCCTTGAACTGATATAAAATCTGACAATCCTTGCCGAGTTTCAGAGCTTCTCTTACCGGCTTAGTGATAAGACTGATATACACAGTTAACTTAAAGAAAACATTCTGGGGTAAGTCCCAAATCGTGACGCGCTTATATTTCTATAAATAAACTTCACAAAAATAAACAGGCTTGGAAAATCCTGGAAAAAACAAAACAATTTTGAATTTAAAATTTACTTCTAATTTAACATTATTGGAAACAGGTTGGTGACATTTAAAAAATTGATTCTTTACTTTTCATTCTCATTTATCAAGTTGGCAAGATTTCAAATTTAAACTTTAATTTTTATTTAAAATTGTAGCAAACAGGTATTTGATATTTTGAAAATTGAATCTTCAATTTAAATTTTATTTGTAAAGTTGGCGAGTTTTCGAATTCAAAATTTAGCTGTAATTAACATTGTTGCAAAAAGATGTTAGAAATTTTGAAAAATAATACTTTAATTTAAATAAAAAAACAAACAGATGTTTGATATTTTGAAAATTGGTTTTTTAATTTTTACCTTTGTTCGTCAAGTAAGCAATTTTTTTGAATTCGAAATTTAGTTATGATTGAGCACTGTTGCAAACAGCTGTCTGATATTTTAAAAATTAATTCTTTAATTTCAATTTCTATTTGTGTAGTTGTCGAGTTTTCGTATTTAAATTTTTATTTTTATTTAACACTGTTGAAAACAGGTGTTTGATATTTTGAAAATTTATTCTTTAATTTTAATTTGTATTTTCAAAGTTGGGGAGTTTTCAAATTCAAAATTTAGTTGTCATCAACATTGTTGCAAAAAGGTGTTCGACATTTAAAAAAATAATAATATTATTTTTATTTTAGTTTGTCAAGCTAGCAAGCTTTCAAATTTAAAGTTTAATTTTAATTAAATGTCGTTACAAACAGGCGTTTGATATTTTGAAAATTGGTTCTTTAATTTTTAACTTTGTTCGTCAAGTTGGCAAGTTTTTTTAAATTCAAAATTGAGTTATGATTCAGCACTGTTGCAAACAGGTGTCTGATATTTTGAAAATTAATTCTTTACTTTCAATTTTTATTTTTCAAGTTAGCGAGTTTTCGAATTCAAACTTTAATTTTTATTTAACACTGTTAAAAACAGGTGTTTAATATTTTGAAAATTGATTATTTAATTTAAATTTCTATTTGTCAAGTTGGCGAGTTTTTTAATTTAAAATTCAGTTGTGATTACCCTTGTACAAAAAGGTGTTCGACACTTTGAAAAATAATAATTCAATTTTGATTTTAGTTTACCAAGTTAGCAAGTTTTCAAATTGAAAGTTTAATTCTAATTGAATGTCGTTACAAACAGGTGTTTAATATTTTGAAAACTGATTCTTTAATTTTAATTTAAATTTCTCAAGTTAACGAGTTTTCGAATGTAAACTTTAATTCTATTTTAATGCTGTTACAAATGGGTATTTGACATTTTAAAAATGTATTCTTAAATTTTGATTTTAGTTTGTCAAGTTTTAGAATTCAAAGTTTAGCTATAATTTAGCGCTTTTGCAAACAGGTGCCTGGTACTTTAAAGATTGATTCTTTATTTTATTGCTAATTTGTCAAGTTAGCAAGTTTTCGAATTTAAAATTTGTTTGTAATGAACATTGTTGCAAAAAGGTGTTCGACATTTTGAAAAATAATAATTTAAATTTCATTTTAGTTTCTCAAGTTAGCAAGTTTTTAAACTCAAAGTTTAATTCTTATTAAATGTCCTTACAAACAGGTGTTTGATATTTTTCAAATTTATTTTTAATTTTAATTTTAGTTTTTCAAGTTTTTAAATTCAAAATTTAGCTGTAATTTAGCGCTGTTGCAAACAGGTACTTGGTATTTTGAAAATTGATTTTTTAATTTTATTATTAATTTGTCAAGTTGGCGAGTTTCCGAATTCAAAATTTAGTTCTAACTTAACATTTTTGTACACAGGTGTTTAATATTTTGCAAATTGATTTTCTAATTTTAATTTTAATTTGTTAAGTTATCAAGTTTTCGAATTCAATTTTTAATTATAATTTAACGTCGTTACAAACAGGTGTTTCATATTTTAAAAATTAGTTTTTTAATTTTAATTTTAGTTTGTGAAGTTGTCAAGTTTTTGAATTTGACCTTTAATTCTAATTAAGTATTGTTGCAAACAGGTGTTTAATATTTTAAAAATTTATTCTTTACTTCCAATTTCTATTTGTTAAGCTAGAAAGTTTTCAAATTCAAACTTTAATTCTAATTTAATGTTACAAAGAGTTGTTTATTATTTTTTACATTTATTCCTTAATTTTATCTTATTTTTTAAGTTCTAAAATTCAAAATTTAGGGATAATTTAGCACTGTCGCAAACAAGTGTTTTATATTTTAAAAAATGTATCTTTAATGTTAATTTCAAATTGTTAATTGGCAAGATTTCGAATTCAAAAGTTAGTTGTAATTAACATTATTGTAAACAGGTTTTTAGCATTTTTAAAATGTATTTTTGACTTCTAATTTTTATTTGTCAAGTAGGCGAGTTTTGGAATTTAAGCTTTAATTCTAATTTAGCATTGTTTTAAACAGGTGTTTGATATTTTGAAAATTGGTTCTTCAATCTCAATTTCAATTTGTCAACTTGGCAAGTTTTTGAATTTAAACTTTAATTGTAATTTAATGTCGTTGCAAAAAGGTGTTTGATATTATTATGATAATTTATTCTTTAATTTTGATTTTGATTTGTCAAGTTTTTTAGTTTAAAATTCAGTATTAATTTAGCACTGTTGAAAACAAGTGTTCGGCATTTTAAAAATTGATTCTTTACTTTTAATTTCCTTTTGTCAAGTTGGCAAATTTTCATATTTAAACTTTAATTTTTATTCAATGTCATCACAAACAGGCGTTTAATTTTTTTAAAATTAGTTCTTTAATTTTTAACTTTGCTTGTCAAAGCAGCAAGTTTTTTTAATTCAAAATTTAATTTTAATTTAATGTTGTTACAAATAGGAGTTTGATACTTTGAAAATTAGTTTTTTAATTTTAAACTTTGTCAAATTTGCAAGTTTTTGAATTTAAATTCTAATTCTAATTCAAGATCGTTACAAACAGGTGTTTAACATTTTTTAGATTAATTCCTTAATTTTAATTTTGAATTTCAAGTTTTACAATTCAAAATGTATTGATAATTTAGTACTGTTGTAAACAGGTGTTTAATGTTTTGAAAATTGATTCTTTACTTTTAATATCAATTTGTCAAAATAGCGAATTTTCGAATTCTAAATTTAGTTCTAATTTCACATTGTAGCAAACAGATGTTTGATACATTACAAATTGATTCTTCAATGCGAATTTAAAAATTTTAAGTTGACAAGATTTCGAATTTGAAATTTATATGTAATTAACATTGTTGGAAACAGATGTTCAACATTTTGAAAATTTATTATCGACTTTTTATTTCTATTTGTCAAAATGGCGAGTTTTAACATTCAAACGTTAATTCTAATTTAACATTGTTTTATGCAGGGGTCTGATAGTTTAAAAATTAGTTCTTTAATTTTAATTTCAATTTGTCGAATTGGCAAATTTTCGAATTCAAACTTTATATTCTAATTTAATGTCGGTGCAAAAAGGTGTTTGATATTATTAAATTTTATTCTTCAATTTTAAAACTTGTTTGTCAAGTTTTTTAATTTAAAAATTAGTTCTAACTAATCACTGTTACAAATAGTTGTTTGATATTTTTTAAATTAGTTCTCTAATTTTAATTTTAATTTGTCAAGTTAGTAAGTGACTGAATGCAAACTTAAATTCAAATTTAAAATTGTCGCGAACAAGTGTTCGACATTTTAAAAATTGATTCTTGACTTTTAATTTCCTTTTGTCAATTCAGCAAATTTTCAAATTCAAACTTTAATTATAATTTAATCTTGTTACAAACAGGTGTTTGATCTTTTAAAACTGCAATCATTAATTTTAATTTTAGTTTGTCAAGTTTCCCAATTCAAAATTTAGTTACAATTTAGCATGGTTGCAAACAAGTGTTTGATATTTTAAAAATTTATTCTTTAATTTTATTTTAAATTAAAATTGATTATTTAATTGTAATTGAAATTAAAATTTATTCTTTAATTTTAATTTCAATTGGTTAAGTCGGCAAGTTTCAGATTCAAAATTCAGTTGTAATTAAAATTGTTCCAAGCAGGTGTTCCACATTTTTAAAATCCATTCACTAATTTTAATTTCAGTTTGTCAAGCTAGCAAGTTTTTTAATTCAAACCTTAATTATAATTAAGCATTGATACCAACAGCTGTTTGATGTTTTGAAAATTAGCTCTTTAATTTTCTTTAGGGTTTGTCAAGTCGGCAACTTTCAAAATTTAAAATTTAGTTAAAAATTAGCACTGTTGGAAACAAGTGCTTAATATTTGGAAAATGTCTTCTTTAATTTTATTTTAAATTAAAATCCATTATTTAATTCAAATCGAAATTAAAATTGATTCTTTAATTTTAATTTTAATTTGTCCAGTCGGCAAGTTTTCGAATTCAAAATTCAAAATTATTTGTAAATCGAAGTTTTTTCAATTGATAAAATAAAATTCAAATAAAAAATTTTTAAGCTTCTGAGTTCAATCGCTTTTTCAGACAAAAAATAATTTCAATTTAAACAATTTTTCTTTCTTTTGGAACTTGTTTCCTTCAAATTAACAATCAGCTTTTAAAAATCTATAAACGTAACATATTTGCAGTTTGCAAAATTTGAATTTCGAAAAAGTTAGAAATTGAGTATTTTTTATTTTAGGCTTTCAAATTAGAAATGTTCAAATTTAGAGAGATTTAAAAATTTTAATTTCTTAAATTTGAAAGCATTTAAATTAAAATTATTTTTTGAAAAAATCAAATTAAAAAAAAATCATTTTTTAAAGGTCAAAATTTGAAAAATTTTGACTTTGAATCACCTGAAATTTGAAAAAAATTTTAAACCTTTTCCACATTCTTTTTTGCAGATGAGTTGCAATTGTCCACTTAGTGCGAACACTGGACCAACTTTAGCCTCAACATGTGGTGGTGCGTCTTTTTTGCTTTTTATGGGCATTCTTGAATCATTAATTCGCAAACAGTGTGACCTTGAAGATCCTTGTAATCGACCTTTGACTAGAGAGGCGCCAAATGCAAGGTCAGTCTTCTATCCACTTTCACGTAAAAAACAAAAAAACTTCAGCAACTTATTAAGAAGAAACGACATCGTCTTTCCAGTCACAATAAATCAAAATCAGTAAAAATAAAACCCAAAATAAATTAATTATAAATAAATTCACAAATTTTTCTTATTGCTCATTATTTTTAAAAGTAAGAACAAATGCCTTGGCCGGGATTTGAACCCCGAACCCTGCCTTATCGTGCAAGAGTACGTTAGCCAACTACACCAACACCTCGAGAGACAAGAAATTAATTTTTTTTAGAATTCTTCAATTTTCAATATATTTTTCTATCATTTTTAGATATGATTTCGTGGTGATTGGAGGGGGAAGTGGAGGAGCAACAGTTGCGTCAAGATTATCAGAGGACAGGAATTTTTCAGTTTTGTTAATCGAAGCAGGTCCTGACGAACCAGCATGGACTCGAGTACCATCATTTTTTTTTAATTATGTGTATTCTGATATCGATTGGCAATATACAACCGAAAGTGAAGATCAAGCTTGCCTCAATAGTGAAGATCGAAAATGTTATTGGGGACGAGGAAAGGTTCGTTTTTGCCATACTTTCAGTCTATAATGAAAATGATTATTTTGTAATAAATTGTTTTAAATTTTATTAAACTTTTGGTCATTTCTTAAAATTCGCGGGGGCTGATAAATCGGAAAATTCAGGCAGATGGAAATCTCGACACTAAATTAATCGAAAAATTTTAGAAAAACCTTGAATTATTTTAAAAGATATTTTTAAGTTTTAAAAGTCTTGAAAATATTCAAAAGTGTTTCAAAATTTGAAAGTTTTCAAAAGACTGCAAACAAAATTTAGATTTTTGATGATTTTGAAATAAAATTTTGAAGCTTTTTAAAGATTTTGAAAAGTTAGGAGAAAACAATTTTTTTTAAGATTTCAGGGACAATTTGCATTGATTTTTTATTTTGAATAATTAATTTTAAGAAAAAATTTTGAAATATTAAAAAAAATTTTAAGTCATTTTCTCAAATTTGGGAGAAAAATGCAGAAGATTCCAAACAAAAATTTGCCAATTTTGCAAGATTAAAAAATGTTAGAAAAAATTGAAATAAGTTTAGGAGATATTTAGAATTTTTCGAAACATACAAAACTAATTTTAAACTAAAAAAAATTCGATTAATTTAAAGCAATATGTTGTATAAAGCAATAGATTTTTTAAGATTTTAAACAAAAAATTAAAAATATTTTAAGAATTTTGAAAGGTTTTAAGAAAAAAATATTTTTAAATTTGTGTTGAAATTTAAAAGATTTTTGTATTTGCCAAAATTTATTTTAAGAAAATATTCAAAAAGATTTCAAAACATCACAAAAGATTTCGAAAAAAAAATTTATGTAGAAGATTTAAAGGTATTTTTTCAAATTTTGCAGTTAAATTATAATTTTTAAAATACCGAGTTAATTATTAAAAATATTATACTTTTTTCTGTTAGTGCTTTTCAGCAAAAATCAGTATTTCAAAAAATAAATTTTTTTTTTAAATCTAAAAGATTAAAAAAACATTTAATTTTTTTTAATAATTAAGTTTCTCTAGTTCTTTTACCTAATTTAAAATAAAAATCATCATAAAAATTTCAAATTTTCAACATTGAAAGACTAAATATTTTTTAACAATTTACGTTTTCTAAGTTAGCATATTTTAACGGAAATTGACATTTTCAAACAAAAATCGTTAGATTTTATGGGTTAATAATTTTTGAATAATTTAAAGTTTAAAATTATAATCTTTTCACAATTAAAACCTGTTTGAATTTTCTGGCGGAAATTGGTATTCTTAATTTTAAAAAATCGTAGTTCGAAGAAGATTTACAATTTTGAAACAATTTAATGTTATGTTAACGTTTTTCACTGAACATTTGTTATTCTGAACAAAAAACGTTAAATTAAAAAAAAATTCATGATCTTAATAATTTTTTTTCATTTTACGTTAGTGTTTTTCATCTAAAATTGCTTCTGTTAAAAAAATGTTTTCATTTAGAAATTATTTCAAAAATATAATAGGTCTGCCAGGGTGGTTTTTTAAAATATTCAATTTTTTGCACTTTTCGCTTCGAGTGGCTTAATAATTAGTAAAATTTATGAAACATGATATTTAAACAAATTATTCATGAATAAATAATAAATAACAGTAGAGAGTATTATTTTTAAACAATCTCTTTCTTTTTTGTAAGTATATGTTTCTGAAATAAAACAGATATTTGAAATATTCGTTAAATTTTTATACAGATAATATTAAATGTAAATATTTCTTCAAGTAGTAACTTAAATCCTTTTTGTTTAATTACTATTAATATTTATTATTTGTTCCTAACTAAAAAGTCAAAGAAAAGCTATAAATTTTAGAAAAACTAACAATTTTTTAGCTTTTCTTCAAGAGAAGGTAATTATAAACCATAATAAGTTGTTTAAACAATTAGGTTTGTTAAATTTAATTAACTATTAGCACATTCTAAACAAAAATTGTACAAAAACTTGAAAATTTCGGAAAAACCGAAACTTTCCAACATTATTCATGAAGAATATTATCAAAAATGATAATTAATGGTTTGAAAATTTATATTTGTTAACTTAAATTAAATATTAACTCACTCTAATTAAAAAGTAAATCAACAGATACAAATTTTAGAAAAAACAGCACCTTTTTATAATTATTTTACGTGAATATTAATGTAGATAATAATAAGCTGTTTAAGTCATTATATATGTGAAATCTAATTGTTTATTACCTCAACTGTAAAGTAAAAAATAAGTTAAAAAATGCGGAAAACCCCGCAGCTCACTAACCCTATTTTTAAAGATACTGCTAAAAATAATAATAAATTGTTTAAACAATTTATGCGAAGATTTACTGTTGAGTAGTAAGTAATATTTTCTATATTGAAAACAATTTTTTTTCTAAAAACTGCAAAAAAATCATAATTCACTTAATATATATAATTTTAAATAAAATTTACAAAAACATCTTTTTTCTCATAAGAAGTGTGATAAAATGTTTTTTTATTGATTTTATGTTTTAATTAAAAAATTGTGCGAGACAAAAAACACTAATAATCGCGTTCATGTTTTTTTTCAAGTCAAATTGAAAAGTTTATAAATTAATTTTTCGCTTCAAATCAATAAAAATTGCAAAGTTCAAAGATGAATGTTTTTAGTCACACATTTTTCAATTAAAAAAGATCAAAATTTAATGATTTTAGATTCTTCGATTTGAATAACTTGGAATTGACATTATTTATTAAAATGTCACTATTTAAACAATTCGGGAATAAAAACTGTTAAAAATTTAAATATTTAAAATTGAAATCTTATAAATTCAAAATTTTCAAATTGATAGCGTTTAAAATAATTTTTTTTTTAATTGTGTCCTTTACATTTCTTACATTTTTATTTCAAAGATATTTATTTAAAAAAAGTTATAATGAAACATTTTTTAAACGCATTATTCTAAGTTAGAATGTGTAATTTATATTTTAAAAAAATTATTTTTTTCTTAAATTTATACATGAATATGAAATGCTTTAATACACATATTAAAAACATCTATTTGCTCTAATTTTTTTCTATTTTCGGAAATTATTTTACTTTATATTTTGGATGCTTGGCATATCTAAAGTTGTCCCTGAGAAAGATTAAAGGTCTCAAATGAAAAATCGTAAAATTTTATTTATTCGTAATTTTATTTGAAAAAATGTTAATTAATTCGATTTTAGAGTCAACTGCTCCAAAGTTTTATAAAATTTACGATTTTGAATATTTTATTTTAAGAAAGCATTTTGAAAACCTTGATCTTATTAAATTCTGAATGCCCTAGAAAAAACCAGGATTTTTTGTCTGAAATTCAAATTAAAACTTAAAATTTAATTTTTATTAATGCTTTTTCTTTAATTTTGCAAATTATGTTAATTATTAAAAACATTTTTTCATAAAAAATGTTGATACAAAATATATTATTGAATTATTAGGTTTTGGGAGGGACAAGTGTCATGAATGGAATGACTTACATGAGAGGATCCCGAAAAGATTTTGATGACTGGGAAAAAATGGGAAACATTGGTTGGTCTTACCAACAAGTTCTTCCATATTTCATCAAAAGTGAAAATAATTTACAATTGAACGCAATGGATTCCGGTTATCACGGTACCGGTGGACCCCTTTCAGTCACTCGATTTAATTTTCATCCTGCCCTCAGTTTCAGTCTTCTCGATGCTGGAAAGGAATTAGGTAAATTTTGATTTTTCAATAAAAAATATTTCCTGAACA